>JAECUM010010563.1:5000-53199 GCA_016617855.1 Megalonaias nervosa
ATTGTTCCACTTGTATTTGCCTATAATTATTTACACAAAATATTGACCTTAATTCCTCAAAGAAGACAAAAAAAAAACAATGTTAAGGTACATAAAATCAATCTGAAAATAAATAACAATGTACCATTAAATAATTTAATTGTCTGAAACAAGTTAATAACGGTAATCAATGCATAATTCCTGATGTGTTTCTTCCTTTTTCTTTGGTATAACTTACTTGCGAAGGAAATCAAATCTATTGACTGTGCAATTTAAATTAAACTAAATTTATTAATATTACTTCTATTTTAAAAAAACAACCAAAACAATGCTTCACCTGAAATCAAAAAAGAAAGAATGTTAATGAACATAAAAAAATGCCCAATACGTTTCATGATGGAACACGCCATAGTACTCTCGATTCATAGTCCTACACTGAAAGAGGTCTCCCATAAAACCAGTTAAAAGGATTATAGGTACACTGACTGAAATGAAGCTATCTAAGCACATTCTTCAATATTAGTATGTATTTGTTTGTTTCGTTAATGAAACATACTTCAACTTAATCCAGCATTTCCCGGCTTCCATCACATTCCAGCCAACTGAATGTAGGTCAATGGAAGTTGAAAACACGTCTATTTGCTTGTGTGAGAATTTGAATTTATTAGAAAAAAAGACATCAGAGTAAGTTAAGTCCCATTAAAGCAATATGACTTGAATTCGTAGAAAAGCGTCGATATGTGCTGCCAAGTGTATGAGATATTCCTGAAAATTCCGCCTCTCGTTCCCATGTCAGTCGCTACACAACACCGTTATTTATGCATCAACAAATCGCACCAGAACACAAATATCAGGGAAGACGTCTCACATTATAGGACTATCTCGATTTTGTCCTCACAACGGAGGTTTTTAACCAGCACATTAACTGGGTATCTGTCCCGTTAATAGAGGAAGAAAAAAAAAATGCATTTCGTAAATGAATGCAAATAAATATATTCTAGTGAATGAAGTTAAAAAAAAGTTTAAGGGTTAAAACTACCCGTGGTCTGGGACGAAACTACCCACCCGTTGCCGTTGAAAGTGGGAGTCATAAAATTATGAGTGAACAGATCTCCCAAATTCAAAGATATCGGTCTATTTGAAGCATCATTATATCCATTCCAAAATAAAACATACAACTTAATTTACCCGTTTCTTTGAATGTACTGTCACATCCACACCATCTATCTCCTCATCAACATTGTGTTTCTTACGTAACAGCGGTTCGCCTTCTCTTGCCCCCTCCATTTTGACAAAGAAGCGGTCACATGACTATCATCGGGGTAATAGGCCAGCTGATAACTAACGCTGTCGCTGATGACCAAATTGAGATGGAACAATCATATTTTCTTAATTTAACTGCGTCCTTACTTCGGTGCCGACATTCCCAAAGTAAGTCGTACAAAAATTAGCAAAATTTAAGGATTTTTTGTAAAACTAAGAAACTTTAAAAAAGCTAGAAAAGGAATGAATACGAGTACAAAACGCTATTATTTAGTTTAAAATTTAAACATATTGTATTGTCACAGTAGGATACAATGTGATTGGACACAAGTTCTAACAACTTAAATTAGCTTTCTCACTACGTGATACAAGTATTACAACAATGATACAATGATAGAAGTATTACAACATATTCAACATCGTCCGGTGGTGGTTTTATATTTGCATACATGATGTAGAATTCTGTTTTTCATTTGCATCGCCATTTTCCCCAGAGCAGTAAATCTAAGCAAGCCAATCCATATGGCATGGAGAGTATTTTTCTCATCAATTCAGTTCGTTGTCTACTGTGCTTTGGACATGAAGAAATGCAAGATGGTTTTGATCCCACCACAGGAACAAAAAGGGGTGTCAACAAGATGAAACAGTAAAGATCAGCTTTTAATTAACTTACATCATTACATTTATTCATACTCATCATGATTTAAAATAACCATTCAACGTAAGCTCTAAAGAGCATTTTACCGACATGACATAAAACAATAAAGACATTAAATTAACAAGATTTGAAAGACTCATCAACACAGTATAATACTTAGCACATAATTTAATATACAAGCTCGCAAAGCTTTTTATCAAGGTAGTGATTAAACATTTTTTACGTAACTACCAAACAATACGGGTTAGGATCTGAAAGATGCTAAAAAGATGTCTAGGCATTTTTAATTATAAGTTAAATTTTAAATTTCATTACATTCCGAGTGACGCATCAGTTTAGGACCAAAAACATACTGAGATACAAATTAATAGGACCAAAAGCATGATAACACAAATTAATAAAATCAAAAGCATAAGCATGCTGAGATACAAATTATTATGACTAAAAGCATACTGAGATACAAATTAATAGGATCAAAAGGATACTGAAATACAAATTAATGGGACCAAAAGCATACTGAGATACAAATTAATGGGACCAAAAGCATACTGAGATACAAATTAATAGGATTAATAGGACCAAAAGCATACTGATACAAATTAATCTGACCAAAAGCATACTGAGATACACATTAATAGGACCAAAAGCATACTGAGATACAAATTAATAAGACCAAAACCATAATGAGATACAAATTAATGGGACCCAAAGCATACTGAGATACAAATTAACATGACTAAAAGCATACTGAGATACAAATTAATGGGACCCAAAGCGTACTGAGATAAAAATTAATAGGACCAAAAACATATTGAGATACAAATTAATAGGACCAAAAGCATGCTGAGATACAAATTAATAACATCATAAGTATGCTGAGATACAAATTAATATGACTAAAAGCATACTGAGAAACAAATTAATAGGACCAAATTAATAGAACCAAAAGGATACTGAGATGCAAAACTTAATAAGACCAAAAGCATACTGAGATACAAATTAATAGGACCAAAAGCATACTGAGATACAAATTAATGGGACCCAAAACATGTTCAAATGCAAATTAATGGGACCCAAAGTATAATGATATACAAATTAATATGACTAAAAGCATAGTGAGATACAAATTAATAGGACCAAAAGCATGCTGAGATACAAATTAATAGGAACAAATTAATGGAATCAAAAGGATACTGAGGTAAAAAATTAATAGGACCAAAACCATAATGAAATACAAATTGATAAGACCAAAAGCATACTGAGATACAAATTAATGGGACCCAAAACATACTGAGATACAAATTAATATGACTAAAAGCATAATGAGACACAAATTAATAGGACCAAAAGCATAATGAGATACAAATTAATGAGACCAAAAAGATACTGAGATACAAATTAATAGGACCAAAAGCATGCTGAGATAAAAATTAATAACATCATAAGCATGATGAGATACAAATTAATGTGACTAAAAGCATACTGAGATACAAATTAATAGGACCGAAAACATAATGAGATACACATTAATAGGACCAAAAGCATACTGAGATACAAATTAATAGGACCAAATTAATAGAACCAAAAGGATACTGAGATACAAATTAATAGGAGCAAAAGCATACTGAGATTCAAATTAAGCTTAATTTTAACAAAAACAAGGTGGTAACAGTAGAACAATTGATGGTATGTAAAACCAAGACAGTAAAACAAAACGGTAACATAAACAAGTATTTGTCATCATCGTGGCAATGGGGTGGGTGGGTGGGTATTATTTACATATATTACATTTGCAGTCTTTACCTCTCCAGGGGTAACAATGAAGGTTTGCAGACGACTGTGGCCGCACCGTCCACCCTTGCAACCCAACCCAACCCCCCAACAAAACATTGTCCTCAAAAGGGGACAGCTGTCAAAAATACAGCTTGCAAAGTCTACCCCACCAATCACCTCGCCGAGATAAAACAACTTGCAACAACATTACTTCGCAGACAACGATGGTAACAGTGGTGGCAGCAGCACAACGGGTTAAAAAAGACAAATGCATGATCGTATATGTGTGTGACAATTAAATCACGAACAACTCAATCAGATTAAAACACTTTCTCAAGTCCGATTGGATACCGTGACCTGGGATCAGGAAGACGACAGATCCATGCGGACGTTGTTGAGCGTGTGCAAAGAAATTTCGAAACTGTTGTAACATGATGAACCGGGATGGGGTCAGATTACAATAAAGACACTAAGAATGATTAACGAAAATACTATGTTTATTTATAGATCATTAAAGGTAGACAAAATCATATCCCAAACTCGTGCGCATAAATTACAAGACTAGCTTTTTAACACAATGATGCGCACTGAGTTAAATAACTGAACATAACTGAAACAATATAACGAAAAATGAGATGGTTCCTAACCGGAACGAATTGTAAGCTGTAATATAAAACGAACAGTCAACAATAATAAATAAAATGAAATTAAACAATAAAAAAATTAAGAACAAAAAGAAACAGTCGCTCAACCAATTATACCTGAATGTCAAAACAATGATATGGTTTCACTCAAAGATTGATAACTGGTTTCATATACACAGTGTTAATGTTTCGCTCAAATAGTGATAACTGGTTTTATGTTTTTAAACAATGACAATTTTTCACTCCAAGAGTGACAACTGATTTAATATAAATTGGGACATATATGTTGCGACGTCAAATTCATAACCACAAGGTAATTTCAGCCCCACCACTCAACCGGATGGTTAAGGAGCCACCACGAAAAATCAACAAACTCGCGGATGCAGCGCGTGTCAAACGTGATGTTGCCGCAGATTGATTGTCCCGACAGGCAATATCCGACTTGGACACGCTGCAATACATCGTGATCAGGCAATTGTCGAACGATTTAATCGAACACTTACCGAGCTATTGTTTGGACATCAATATGCTAAGGAATTATTGATGTGGTCAGTTAGCGGACCGCCATCATAGCGATCTTGTGAATGGGTTGCAAGACTACCCAGTGTTGTAACCGCGTTAAACAATGAAGTTACACGCGGAATCTCGATGAAACCCGTCAACGCAATTAAAGAAAACCACAAGCAGGTTTAACAATGTGTCGCCGATAACAAACCTGTGTTAGGTAGCCGTGACACAGTCAGGTATTTACATGAACCTGGTGAACTCGAAGGTGGTAAAAGAAAAGAAAGAACCGATCCTGTCTGGAGCATTACCACACACAAAATTTTCAGCGTGGTAAAACCCACAGGTAAACGGTAAACTTGCAATTTAGAAACTAGATTCAACTGCTCCTTAGTGTGGATTTATCCGCGAACAATTGCAGGTAATTCCCGAACATACACATTTTCCTAGGTATTGCAACGTTAACTTAGCAGCACCTCTTCCACGGTTACATTCAAGACAAGTTAAAACAATATTGTCTCGTACATGACCGCACTGACTATTCGCTCCAAGGTAAATTGTCTAAGATCGTTGGGAAAATACATCGAGAACAGCGATTATGTTATTGGTTTTTCAACCACATAATGAAATCCGCATCCATATCAAACTCGCGTTTAGCGCGTGCATCATCACGTCGATAACAGGCTGTTTTGCGTTATTATTTCAGGTGGTGCTAAATTTTACTGTGGTACGCGTTGTTGTGTTTCACCAGGATAAAGTATTCGACGCAGTTGAGACATATGAGTGTCTCTCGACACGGCCAGATATGCAAGGTTAGATCATTCAACGCGGTCATCAACGATCCAAACTTGAGTGTCTGCGATCGTCAAGCCCTGCAACAAATGAATGGTTATCGCGTATCCAAGCACCTGGCAAGATGGCGCTGCTAGCTCGGCTTCAACTTCATTGATAGACACCATGACAATATCGTTGAGAACCAGGATTTGTTTTTCTGTAGATCCAAGTATATAAACCTCGATGATCTGACGACGAGTATCAGTAGGACGATACAACAGCGGAACTAACCTGTCCGGTATTTTTGCTGATGAAGTTTAAATAGTTCTCGCTGAAATTCATATCGACTATTTTTCGCGGTGCAACGATAAGATCGTCGGGTGTTAACGTGTTTATGAAGTCGCTCAGCGATGTCTCTGGGATCGCAAGTCTCATTTCCTTACAATGAACTCGCTAAGATTTCAATCGTATTCTAACTTTTGGCAGTCATAACGTGTCATTGACGGCCCTGCAGTCGCATACTTTCTTGTAATAATCAACGTAGATGACCAACCAGTCATGAGGAGATTCACCGGCGATCGGAGCAAGTTGTCTCTGATCCCTACACATGATAACGGAAACAGGTTTCGTTGCCAGCCACGTCAAACCATTTCTAATATTTCTTTTTGGTACTGTGCGTATTTCGTCTCAAATGATGACGTGCGGGACATATTTGTGGCCCATTTTGTCTGGACCACACTGCGTACCACACCATCGCAAGGAACTATGGTATGTTTTTGCGTCATTGAATCAATTATCACACATATCCTTGATGAGTCTATGTGTGGGTGTCAGCACAGGTTTAACACTCGTGCTGTTTTACCGGAACCACCAAAACCATTTATATAAACTAGCTTATGTTGTGACACAGGATCGTGGATTGACGGTTGCCGCTGCAAGACCATCGTTGCACCAGTAACTACTTGGTGGATTGTAATGCGCAATTTGCTGATATCCGCGTATTTGTTATTGTTTGATTCTCCAGTGTCAATATGGGGTTATTTCATCTGCATTCTGTTACAAGTTTTGGAACACTATCACACACATGCTCATGGTTGAAATTGTGTGCGAAAGCACAACATCGATTGGTCACGCAAGGGCGGGTATATTTATTGCGATAAATTCTGGTAATTTTGATTCGCGGATGTAAATGAATCCGTAGAGACTCCGACAGTCGTCTGGAAATCGATCAATCATCGATAACAAATTGATGCCGACGTACACGAGCATGATGATCTCAAATTCGTTTAGTGCTAAGTCTCTATCGTAAAAATCCATCCAAGTGTTATTCGGTCAGGTAACTGCGCTGTTCTTGTTTCTGCGAATGTAACATTTATAGCTGTTTCTGCGGCAATAAAATATCATTCTCCGCATCCGACAAACCTAGTTGGTTAACACGCTACCATGTCGATCGATACAACGTCGGCAGGGTTAAACTGGGGGTTCCATAAACCTCCATGTCCATATTCGGTACATAATCGAGCAACATCTTTTTCAAAGCGGTAACACTCCCTAGACGGTAGCACAAACTGATCGGCGTCGGTCGAAATTATCCACACAGAAACTAGACCGTGCAATGTAATATTGTGAATCGCTTGAAATATATTTCCCTGATAATAACGAACTCACCGTTGGACAAAAAAATGGCATCTCTGGCAACCACGCATTGGCGTTATGCTCGATAATTGGTATTGTTTTTCTTTCTTACTCATATAATAACCAGAGTCATGGTTATCGAATTGACGATGATTGAAAGTATAATCATACACTCCAGCAACGCCACGTCATCAATGGTTGCACCATGGTCGGCGACACGTTTGCTGCATTCGTTTATTTTTTCACGTCATCGTTTAGTTAATCCCGACCCGCGTACTGCACTCAATTGTTCGACGACAACACGCTTGGCCATACAATGTATAACCCCGATTTTCTCATCCGCGCCAGTCGACGTACATCAGAATCATTCATCACATAAATCCCGTAAACAACTGCGGTTGCCGTATATGAATGTTCATAATACGGTCTATCAATCCCGGTGATGAATTCCGCGTCAACACAGCGATACGTTGACCTTGCTGTAATGATTCATGTACATGCTCAAGTTTGTATCGCTGCCGTGACTCATGTATAGGCTCAAGTTTATCTCGTAACACCCATACACCTGATTCAGGAGGCTCAGTAATAAATTTAATCCTGAAAAAACCCACCTGGACGGTAAACCCTCTCGCGCTGAAAGTCTATGAATAATCGCTCGCGCACGTGTATCCGTCATTCTTTCGTCGATGATTCTTTTCCATGTTCCAATTCGAATGTTGACCAGACTAGTGTGACTAGCGATCGATATCACGCCTTCCAATTTCCGTAACCCTGATCACATTTTCGGCATAACGCAATTGAACTTCGCACACCAGCCCCACAACGCGAACATATGATTGGTACGCAACCCTTACGAATTCAATCCGCGTGCAGCCAACAATATTCTTGGATGCAACGTTTTAGCACAGAGTTGTCTCATCAAACACAAACCACGCGCATTTGTTTTTCTCCGATCATTTATTGATATATATCTTTAATTTATATTAATCAAAGACATTAATTAAATATATATGATTACTATAATGAATCGAAAGAACGTTGATGAGATACTTTCAGAGATTGCTGCATTAAACGTACCTATGTATATGCTACATCCTGATCCTGGAAAACACAAGATCAACGACAAATATACGCGAGCAAAATAATCCGTGCATCAACGACTACGAACTTTACTTTATCACGAGACTCCATACCGCGATGATGACTTCATTGGGATGGGCCAGCAAACAATCAAATATTGTATTTTGTCTTAGGCCTTGTTTAACTCAGTTCGGACCATTTCGACATTTAGCTGCTTTTGTTCCACTTGAGGCCGTGATCGAGCGTGTCCGCGACTCAATCGTCGCCGAAAATCAAGATCAAGATCACCTTTACCAGTAATTACCGCGCGATTACCGCGATGTATGAAATAAAATTCTTGATTTTTACCATGTTTTATCGGTTTTTAGAGATGTCCCCAATCGCTGACGCAGACAGCGTTAATTTGACTTTGATAGCATGAGCGATGTGAACTTGCTGACGTTCGGTCAGCGCTAATGTTTTTGGGCCTTCTTGTAATTGTGGGTGTTTTAACGAAAGTGTTAAAGAGCATTTGTTTGCTGAGACTGATTGTAATTTTTATTTATCTCACCCTGTGTTAGGGTCACTTTAATGTACTTGTATGTTTTTATTGTATTGTGTGTGATTTCAATTGCGATTCGTTGACGACTTGTCTTTCGCGAATCAATTACATGTTTTCGACGGGTACGTCAATAATCCTCATTTGCACACCACCACCATCAATCATCATCGTTTTGTCGGACAGCACTACCTCGATGCGGTCAGAAATTCATAGCAACAACGGATTGTCTGAATAAATCCAGATGTTCCAGCGAAATGTAATAAATCAGATAGTGTTCTAAAATCTCGTGCAGAAATCTTCAATCCAGTGTCTACGTTTTGGTCGCGGATAATAAATGATAGCAACCGGTGTTATACTCGTGGGATGTGGCTTTCTGTGAAGTTAAGCAACACCTCTTCTGATGGTTCTTGGTGTCCGTTTATTGGCAGCGTTACCTCAGATACATCAAGCGGGTCAAACACCAGTGGGTTTCTTACCTGTGAGTTTAACCACGTTGTATCCTGACAAGCAACAAACACATGTCGAGGTGCTGAAACTCCTTGTTGGGACGAGATATGCCACGTGAACAAATCCGCAGTTTCACTTTCAACAGTGCATGTCGTCATTCACAACCACGACAGCGTTGATTTACCACTCCGGTTCATGAACGAGAGTAACCGTTGTTCTTCTGTATTTGATGGAGTCCTCGTGGGTATCCACAACGTCAGTTTTAACAGCATTACCGTTCCGTTAAGCGCCGCAGTTGCATTTGCGTCAGAACCTTCATTGTGCCAGATTGTTTCGTCGTCTGTATCACGCCAAACAAGTACAACTGTATGTTTGGCTCCAAATATGACTTTGCGGACATTTCTGCAAAACCCAAATATGTGTGACAACGGTATCGCGCACGACAAATAGCTTGGTGCGTCAACTTGTGCTCGACGGGCTACGGATCCAGTAATGAGTGTGTTATCAGCTCCATGGACTACAGACCAGATGGCAGTGACAGCGGTGTTATATGTGTTTCTGGTCTTCAAATGTGAAACCCACGGTCATCGGTGTTGTTCCTAGTATCCTTAGATAACATCATTGACGTGCCGGAGGACCACGAATAATCATCGGAATATCTGGCTAATCCGAATATTGTCGTGGCTTTGTCGACGCTGTTGTGACATACTTCGATTGGATTCCCGTCAATGATGCATGAGGCGTTATCAAATAGTGCCATGACGCCGTTTTTGACAAAACCACCTCGTTCGCCATCCGCGTATGGATTTCCGTCGTTTTTTTTTTAAAAAGTCTAACTTCAACTTCGGTGAATGCCTCGGCGGGCAGGAACTATCAGCATGTCTCTTAAACTTGCACTTACACGCATCCACGTTGGTTTGCTACACGTGCATCATAAGAATAATACTGATAATCGTGCACCAATTATTCTTTGAACACCGGTGCGTCCATGTTAAAGACCTGACATACGTTTGAACATTATATTGAACGCTATTGTTTTAAACGACGACGAGCTAACTCGTTGCGAGGTAGCCCACTGCCCGATATCATATTTTCAGTAATATTTTGTGCAAACTTCACAAATTCTGGTGTTTGTTTAAAACGATCATTTCTATTTACGCATTATGGGATCCCGACTACAAACAATATTTAACCACCTCCGAAACTGATGAGCTTTACAACGTGCAAAACTACGCACGTCCGAAAATGAAGATTTTACAACGGAAGTGCTTCAATAAGCAAAGGCAAATCTACGCTTTGCAAAGACACATATTAAAATACTTTTTTGAAAGAATTGTGCCCAGTTTAAATTACTTCGAAGAGATGTATTAGTATGACTTCGGAAAGTCATGAAAATTAATAAAGTAATGGGGCCACGTGTTTTGAACTAATTTGTTGCTCTCAACATACAGACGTGACCTCAAAATTCGTCAGCGTAGGGATAATATCCAAAATAGGATAATAAATCGCCAGATAGCAGAGTCGTGCAGAGTATATTTTGGGCCCTCAGTTCTGTTTGTCTGTCTGACAGTGGTTGCTCTGGTGGCTCACTAATTCTTGCAATCGTTGATTCGCAGCTGCATTTATGATTCTACTGAATCTCGCTGTCATCACTGGTAGCGCTACTGGCTTGCTTGTTTGAGATACTAATCGTGCAAGTCTATTCCGGATATTTTCGATTGCTCGCCCGGCAATATAACCGATTTTTCCAACGGCTTTGTCTCAGACGACTTAATTGGCTTTCATCCCTATCTGTTTTGCGATCGGAATTGCCTATAGAGCTAGGTGTCGAAACAAACCCTGAACAGCATCACCAAATCCATCTCCATAAACAGCTATGTAAACCTGAGGTGATGAATTTATCACTCTGACCTGGAATCGGGTCACAATTAGTACTTCCAGTTCAGTACCCACGAATGTAGTTCTAGTCTATTTTTAGAACATTTTTTCCTCTCTCATTTTGGTGGTGATAGAAGAGTTTTATTTGTGCATATTTGGTAGGGATTTAAAGGTAGTTGTTTATTCTTGAGAATATGAGCTTATATTGTGGTTGTCCGTGTGTATTTCGGCGACAGTGCACAGTGAGTAATAAGGCGTTGGTGATGATCCGGCAGTGAAATATGTGTTCCATTGCACGTTGCTATGTTTACAATCCAGCCTCTCAAAAAAACAAAAACAAAAAAAAAAAAATTGCCGGTGAACCTTTGACAAGAACTTCACCGTGAAGTCATCCTTGAAGGTATTTTAGAATTAACATATGATTTGTATTGATTGTCACACAGTGGAAAGTTCAGTACTGAGAAACAAATGTAGAGAATATATAGGAAAATTAATTGTGTTCTATGGCCACCTCAATGGGGATACGGTGCTGATTGTGTATGATCATTATGTTGCTGGGTGCGATTTAATTGCTACGTTGATTAGTCGCTGTAGTAAATGTCATATATAGTTCATCGATGAGTACTCGATATACGCGTCGGTCCATTATTTTGTTGGCTTGTACCGTTGACAAATCACCGTTGCTTCATTGATAAGTTCATCGGAATTATTACAGGCTGTACAAGCACACACAAGAACTTCTAGTCGCTTAACGTGGGCGAGAATATGTTCGGGACATGTATGAATATCGCGTACCAGCCCCTGCCGGCTCGTGTTTGGTCATCGTTGAGCAGCGTTGGTGATTGTTGTCTCCTTCATCAAGAAAATCGCTGTTGTTTTGGAGATAGTAATGATCGCTCATCCTGTAGTTTTGTTTTTCGTAAGTTTGTGGGGGTTTTTGGTGGTTTTTGGAATACCCATATTCTGTCTTCACCATAGGGACCCACTTATTTTCTGGAACGTTATGAACTTCTGGTTTCATGAAACTGCTGCGTATATTATGTCCTGCATATTATATCCTGCCTCAGCAATTGCAGCTGGATCACCCTTAATTTGTATGTAACCGTCCTTGTTAAAATACTTCGTTCTTAATACAGGTTTGGATATCCTCTCAACAATATCATTAGCATCCTGAACTTCAGCGCGTGTCTCATCAGGACACTTCAGTCTATATTGGTAGTGTTTCAACAGTTTTGTGTCGCCGTGGTTGCGGCGGCCTTCTCTTTCGTTGGTTTGATAATCGGAGTAAACAATTCTTTTGATTGTCTTCTTTGGCTGCTGATGTTCCTTCAAATTGTTGCTTGACCGAATTTTTGACAGGTATATATCGTTGGATTGCTTCGAGTCGTTCCCGAGCTTTTCTTGCTGTGCGTGACTCTAGAGGGATTGTTCGTTTGTCAGTCATTATTGAGCTGTTCGCGATTTAATTGTTATGCACCTGCACGATCACGTATTTTTTTTTTCTTTTAACCCGTTGTGCGGCGGGCACCATTGACACCATCGTGGTTGTCCGCGAAGTCATGTTGTTGCAAGTGGCTTTTTTCGGCGCGGTGTTATCAAGAAGTGTCAAAATCCGGTGAGGAAAATTACATCAACATAGTTACATAGAATCATATTTAATGAAATAAAAAATATCACTAATAAAAAGATTCAAGGGTAAAGATCGGAGATTGACCCCCTGACGAACCCCTTTTTGAATTTCAGTCCGCTTATCCAAGATCTTACCGCGTACAGCTTACCTCTGGACTGATAGCTCACAAAGAGACTCACCCTGTATACTGAAATATAAGACGAGTCCGAATGCAAACTGCAAAGACGCAGATCTGCCGTCAAGTAATGCAACGGTAGATATGGCTCTATTCAATTTATTAGGAGTAATCAGTAGAATAAACAGCATAGACCCTGATCTGCAGACACATTATACTATGGCAGATAAGGATCTTTGTTGGTTGCAGTTTTATTCGATTTATAAGCGAGTACAAACGGGTCTGAGCCATCTAACATATCATAAGCTCTTACCTACTGAATGAGAATATCACAAGGAAGACAACCAAAAATATTACACAAAGCCACTAGAACTGCAGCTACCTTAGTTTTCGTCAAGAACCGTCTTCCAATCTTCGAGTAAACGTAAAAGAGTGGTCTGGCATCCATGCCCTTTTCGAAAAGCACCAAAATATTTGTTAAACAACGTTTTCACAGAATTGATGTTAACTGGGTCTCCGTTTTTTTCTCAAACAGTTGGCATATGATGGGTAGACTGCTAAATGGTCTGTGATTTCTTTAATCAGAAAGAGGATTCTTTTTGTAAACTGGAACTACTTCTGCTTGCTTTAGCTTTTAGCAGTTTTACAGATGAAAAATAATCTTTGGTATCATCAACGAATTTATGCCTTCATTAGTTGTAAATTAACAACAGTTAATTGCAAAGTGTTTTTTCAATTAGGAAATTGAAAACATACCATACTCAAAACTGGTTTCTTCCATTTTTTAATGATTCAATTTAATTGACTAATATGGAGTTATGTTTAATGTGATTAAGCAATGTGTCTGTACCCTTAATCCTAGTAAAAACTTCGCAGCATGTAACCGTCTTTGATAAATGGTGTGCGTTTGAGAGGTGGTCGGCTTTAAATGTAAACAAAATAAAATACAAACCCCAGTCCCTGCCGCTAAGAGGTGACAAGAAACTTACTACATAGCTAACTAAATTACTGTAATATTTCACTAATGCTTTGGTATTTCACAATATTTCATAACAAAACTCACAAGTATTCATCCATATATAGAAAATAGAGTGCATATTAAAAATATAAAAAAAGTAATTGAAAAATGTCAGGAATTTTTCAATTGATTTTTTTCCGTTAAAGATTCGTTAATTTAAATCTAAAACTTTATATATTAGGGTTTTTTTATAATTAAACTACAATTAGTTTCCATAAAAGCGGTTTAGAACAGATAGTTTAAGCTAATAAATCGATTCAATTGCAAAGGAAAAAAAGAGAAGGTATCTTCTTTATTCATAACGTGTATTGTTGCTTTCCTTTTTTTAAAAACCATTCTGGTAGTTCTGCAACCATGACATGTTAATACGTCCACATATCTGTTTTAATTCTGTGTTGAGTATTTTCTCAATTATGATTAAATTTCCTTCCGCAAGCATAGCATCGTAATTTGTTTTTCATATATCTGCTTTCGTAATGTTAAACTCATCTTTGATATTTGAATCCGGGAATACGTACATACTTTTCGATATAAAAGTCCTTTTTCAAGACCAGGAATACAAAGTATCCTATTTAGTCTCATTTTAAACTTAATTTGCTTCTAGTTCCTAATAGACTTATTCATTACATGCATATATTTTCTTTCATTAAACTAAATCTGGCGTATGTATCTCGAATTTTAAGCCGTATGTCTACTAGCAAAAGTATATAATGTTAGGTTAATTGCTCGTCCTTGGAAGGGAATAAAAATTTTCTATTAAAAAATTAAAAATTCGGATGAGCGAGTTTAAAAATTAAGTTTGAACATGAAAATACAAAAAAGTATATTATAAAAATTTGGGATGTCGCCGTGAATTTCGAACTCGCAACCTCTTGTTTGGCACCCGGGACACAGAAAGACAAATGTCGGTGTGTTTTAGGACGGGAATTTAAAAACAAATCTAAAAAATGTAAAAAAAAAGAAAAAAAATTGGGATGAAACAAGAAAGTATAAACCTAAAATTAAAAAAAAAAATTTTAAATTTTGGAAGCCGTCTTGATGCAATCCCTTGTTTGGCACCCGGGACACATACAATGCGGGTGTTTATATATAAGACTATTTTCATTGACCGTCCGAGGATAGGAATTTAAAAAAAAAAGTTAAAAAATTTTTTTAAAAAATTGGGATGAGCAAGTTTAAAAGAATGTTTGAACATTAAAATACTAAAAAAGATATATAAAAATTGTGATGCCGCCGCGACTTTCGAACTCGCGATCTCTTGTTGGCAGCCGGATTGCCCGGCCTAGGACGGGAGTGATAAAAGACAGTTTCGACATAAAATTACAAAAATTAAAAATAAATTGGAATGAGCGAGTTTAAAAGAATGTTTGAACTAAACAATACAAAAAAGTTTTCAAAAATTCGAATGCAGCCACGAGTTTCGAACTCGCGCCCACTTTTTAGGCAACCGAGACACACAACAAGAAAGACAAATGTGGGTAATAGATAGCAGCCAAAGTCCCCACGCTGCAACAGTATAATCAGCCTTAATTATAAACCAGTCTAGTAATTCATATGTATTTACGTTCTTTGAAAGGTATGTGACCTGTTATCTATTATGTTTTCTTCCTATTTCTAACAGTTTCATTGTCAAACCTTTTAGTTGGTGGTCTCTATTTTTCTTTATACAGCTTTGCGAACCTAGATGTAATCATGTTTGTCTTATTCCAGTGTTGTCTTGGAGTTATTTTCGGATTTTACGATAAATCCTCTCCTTGGCATTTATTAGCAATATATTATGTGCGGTATCAATTTCGGGAAACGTTTACTCCACATTCTTTTAGCAATTTAAACAAAATAGAGAATGTGCATCAAGCAAGGCGGAGCACCTAATCGTTCAGTACCGATCGCGGATGCGGCACTTGCTCTAAATTTTAACAACAGTTGAATACAATTTGTTATATGCTGCTCACATTAGAAACGGAAAACTAGACGTGTGCTCATAGACCGGACGCGTGTGCTGATTTACCTGATGTCGTATATTTAAATATTTTATTATATATTAATAAGTTTATTAGCTTAAGCAAGCTGTTTTGAACTGACTCTTCTTCGGAAAACTAATTCATTGTTCAATTGTTTTAAAAAAGCAAACAATATATAAAGTTTTAGGTTGAAATTAATGAATATTTAGCTGAAGCATATATCAAACAATTACCAGATTTTTCCAGTCAAATACGGTTTGTTTTTCAAAAAAGAAAAAATAAGCTAAAAAGCGAATAAGGGGCTAAAAATACAATATTTTAATGAAATTTAATTTAAAATTGCGGTTGTATATATTTTTGAAAGAAGCAAGTAAACAGTGAGAAAAAATATATTAAAATCTTATCAATATTAGTAAAAATGGGGGGGGGGAATTTGGACCTTTAATTTAGAATTTTTTTTTTTTAAAACAAAAATTACCTAACTACCCTACAATATAGGACAAAAAAGGAAACATTTTGATGAAAAGCAAAGTTAAAATATAGTTTTGATGAATTTTTTAATTATTAAAATTCTACAAAATTGACAACGAAACCCTATAAAATAGAAAAATAAGTGAAAATTCAATAAAAAATAATTTAAAAGCCATTTAAAACTTTTTTGCTAAAAACTTTTAAAGAATGAAAGAAAATGCAGTCTTTTACTTTGGTGCAATTTTATCAGCTTTTCAAAATTGCATAATATATTTAAGAGTGAAATTAGACTACGCTGTTGTTCATGAGAGTATCATTTTTCTTTCCTTTCAGAAAGATTATTAAATAAGTAACATCTTTTGGAAATAATATTAAAATCCAGAAACGCATTCAAATTATGTTTGAATTCTATTATCGATTTTGATACATCCATTGCTAGTGGTACTCCGCAAGCTGATAAGAAAATTGTAAACGTACGACAAAAGCTCGTCCACAAGCTGATAAGAAAATTGTAACCGTACGACAAAAGCTCTTAGTGCATTAAAAAAATAAAACAAAAGGAGTAAAAACATTATGCATAATATAAATATGACGATGATATGTTCCTCTGGCGTGAATGTAATGGCGACTTCGAAACGCTAAAGAAATTTGATGGCCATGAAATGCACCTACAATCTGTGCTACTTAGCTTTTTGGGACAGATTACGATTCATATGTCTGGTACAGAGCACGAGTCACCGACAAGCTTCACCGAATTCTTTGTGATATTGTTTACACACCTTTGTCCACCAATGAAAATAACAAACCCACTAATGTCCAAACAATTAATATGACATGATGAGCAAAAAAAGGAAACGCCTTGGGACATCAATCTTTAAAAAGAAAATAACCAGGCTATCTGTAATATCCGATATTGCTACTACTACTGTTACAACTACTATAGCAAATAAGTTGGCAATATATCTCAAAGACAGCATTTTATTTGTCAAAAATTGATTCGTTTGGAGTAAAGTAGGAGGAGATGGAGATTGCTGAAATGGAGTAGAGTGGGTGGAGGTGGAGACTGATGAAAGGGAGTAGAATATATGGAGGTGGACATTGCTGATAGGGAGTAAAATAGGTGGAGGTGGTGGTGATTGGTGAAATGGAGTAGAGTGGGTGGAAATGGAGATTAATGAAATTGGTTAGAGTAAAACGAGATGGAGATTGCTGATATGGATTGATGAGATGAGGTAGAGCATGAGCAGATTGAGATTCCTGAAATGGAGTAAATTAGGAAGAGGTGGAGACTGATGAAATGGAATAGAGTAGGAGGAGGTGGAGACTGATGAAATGGAGTAGAGTGGGTGGAGGTGGAGACTGATGAAATGGAGTAGAGTAGGAGGAGGTGGAGACTGATGAAATGGAGTAGAGTGGGTGGAGGTGGAGACTGCTGAAATGGAGTAGAGTAGGAGGAGGTGAAGACTGATGAAATGGAATAGAGTAGGAGAAGGTGGAGACTGATGAAATGGAGTAGAGTGGGTGGAGGTGGAGACTGATGAAATGGAGTAGAGTGGGTGGAGGTGGAGACTGATGAAATGGAGTAGAGTAGGAGGTGAAGACTGATGAAATGGAGTAGAGTAGGAGGAGGTGGAGACTGATAAAATGGAGTAGAGTGGGTGGAGGTGGAGACTGATGAAATGGAGTAGAGTGGTTGGAGGTGGAGACTGATGAAATGGAGTAGAGTAGGAGGAGGTGAAGACTGATGAAATGGAATAGAGTAGAAGGTGGAGACTGATGAAATGGAGTAGAGTCGGTGGAGGTGGAGACTGATGAAATGGAGTAGAGTGGGTGGAGGTGGAAGCTGATGAAATGGAGTAGAGTGGGTGGAGGTGGAGACTGATGAAATGGAGTAGAGTGGGTGGAGGTGGAGACTGATGAAATGGAGTAGGAGGAGGTGAAGACTGATGAAATGGAGTAGAGTAGGAGGAGGTGAAGACTGATGAAATGGAGTAGAGTAGGAGGAGGTGGAGACTGATGAAATGGAGTAGAGTGGGTGGAAGTGGAGACTAATGAAATGGAGTAGAGTGGGTGGAGGTGGAGGCTGATGAAATGGAGTAGAGTGGGTGGAGGTGGAGACTGATGAAATGGAGTAGAGTAGGAGGAAGTGGAGACTGATGAAATGGAGTAAGTAGGTGGAGGTGGAAACTGATGAAACTGAGTAGAGTGTGTGGAGGTGGAGACTGATGAAATTGAGCAAAGTAGGTGGAGGTGGAGACTGACGAAACTGAGTAGTGTGTGGAGGTGACGACTGATGAAACTGAGTAGAGTAGGAGATATTGATGAAATGGAGTAGAGTAGGAGGAGATGGAACCTGATGGAATGGAGTAGAGTAGGAGGAGGTGGACACTGACGAAATGGAGTAGAGTGGGTGGAGGTGGAGGCTGATGAAATGGAGTAGAGTAGGAGGAGATGGAGACTGATGAAATGGAGTAGAGTTGGTGGAAGTGGAGAGTGATGAAATGGAATAGAGTAGGAGGAGATGGAGACTGATGAAATGGAGTAGAGTGGGTGGAGGTGGAGACTGATGAAATGGAATAGAGTAGAAGGAGGTGGAGACTGATGAAATGGAGTAGAGTAGGAGGAGATGGAGACTGATGAAATGGAGTAGAGTAGGAGGAGATGAGACTGATGAAATGGAGTAGAGTAGGAGGAGGTGGAGACTGATGAAATGGAGTAGAGTAGGAGGAGCTGGAGACTGATGAAATGGAGTAGAGTGGGTGGAGGTGGAGACTGATGAAATGGAGTAGAGTAAGAGGAAGTGGAGACTAATGAAATGGAGTAAGTAGGTGGAAACTGATGAAACTGAGTAGAGCGTGTGGAGGTGGAGACTGATGAAATTGAGCAAAGTAGGTGGAGGTGGAGACTGATGAAACTGAGTAGTGTGTGGAGGAGACGACTGATGAAACTGAGTAGAGTAGGAGATATTGATGAAATGGAGTAGAGTAGGAGGAGATGGAACCTGATGAAATGGAGTAAAGTAGGAGGAGATGGACACTGATGAAATGGAGTAGAGTGGGTGGAGGTGGAGGCTGATGAAATGGAGTAGAGTAGGAGGAGGTGGAGATGGAGTAGAGTAGGAGGAGGTGGAGACTGATGAAATGGAGTAGAGTGGGTGGAGGTGGAGGCTGATGAAATGGAGTAGAGTAGGAGGAGGTGGAGACTGATGAAATGGAGTAGAGTGGGTGGAGGTGGAGACTGATGAAATGGAGTAGAGTAGGAGGTGGTGGAGACTGATGAAATGGAGTAAGTAGGTGGAGGTGGAGACTGATGAAACTGAGTAGAGTGTGTGGAGGTGGAGACTGATGAAATTGAGCAAAGTAGGTGGAGGTGGAGACTGATGAAATTGAGCAAAGTAGGTGGAGGTGGAGACTGATGAAACTGAGTAGTGTGTGGAGGTGACGACTGATGAAACTGAGTAGAATAGGAGATATTGATGAAATGGAGTAGAGTAGGAGGAGGTGGAACCTGATGAAATGGAGTAGAGTAGGAGGAGGTGGACACTGATGAAATGGAGTAGAGTGGGTGGAGGTGGAGGCTGATGAAATGGAGTAGAGCAGGAGGAGGTGGAGATGGAGTAGAGTAGGTGAAGGTGGAGACTGATGAAATGGAGTAGATTAGGTGGAGGTGGAACTGATGAAATTGAGTGTAGTGGGTGTAGGTAGAGGCTGATAAAATTGATTTGTGTGGAGGTGGAGACTGATGAAATTGAGCAGAGTAGGTAGAGGTGGAGATTGATGAAACTGAGTAGAGTAGGAGATACTGATGAAATGGAGTAGAGTAGGAGGAGCTGGAGACTGATGAAATGGAGTAGAGTGGGTGGAGGGGGAGACTGATGAAATGGAGTAGAGTAGGAGGAGGTGGAGACTGATGAAATTGAGTAGAGTGGGTGGAGGTGGAGACTGATGAAATGGAGTAGAGTGGGTGGAGGTGGATTGATGAAATGGTGTAGAGTATTACGAGATATTGATGAAATAGAGTAGAGCAGGAGGAGGTGGAGACTGATGAAATGGAGTAGAGTGGGTGGAGGTGGTGATTATTGAAATAGAGTAGAGAGGGTGGCAGTGGAGATTGATGAAATGGAGAAGAGTAGGAGGAGATATTGATGAAATGAAGTAGAGTAGGAGGAGGAGGTAGAGATTGTTGAAATGCAGTAGCGAGTGTGAAGGTAGTGATTGGTAAAAGGGAGTAGAGTGGGTGGAGATGGGGATTGGTGAAATGGAGTAGAGTGGGTAGAGATGGATATTGATGAAATGGAGTATAGTGGGTGGAGGTGGAGATTTGTGAAATGGGGTTGAGTAAAAGGAGATGGAGTTTGGTGAAATAGAGTAGAGAGGGTGGAGGTGGAGACTGGTGAAATGGAGTAAAGTTGGTGACTACTTCACAAGTAAAAATTATCAACATACTAGCCATTAAAAATTTTACAAACCTCATGCTTGAACTGAAATGGTGTTTTGATGCTGTGCTTAACAAATGGATACAGTTATCTAGAGATGTTTTCTATACTCAGGAATTGAAAATATTTTAGTGCTTATAGAAGGTCTGCCAAAAATGGTTAATTCCCAGAGTTTTCAATTGATGCAGCAGTTTAACCAACTGGCTTTATTTGAGAAGTACACATGATAACAGATTGCAATGTCAGTAGTATAATTTCTAACATTTAACAAGGTATTCCTTCTCAAATCAACAGAAAAAAAATGTATTCGCTAACAATGTGTGTGTGTGTGTGTGTGTGTGTGTGTGAGAGAGAGAGAGAGAGTATTCTGAGGTTCATGCACAGTGTCATCAACAATTTAGATAACTTAAAGATAACTTAAGCACTTTAAATCCACCATTAGCTGGGTTGGTTAATTTGTTTTTCTTTCAAATGATCAGTATATCTAGGGAAAGTATTGTTCCCCTTGCATGTGATATATCCTTCTGCCATTTTAAAAATTATTTTCATATAACATATATTTACTGATGACCTCTACCCAAGAGTTTCCATCTGTTTACCAAACACACCAGTATTCAATTTAAAAAAAAAAAAATTCTTAAATTTATCAGTTTTTGTCTCACATCTGCATTCAGTTCAGTGTAATAATTAAAATAAGCCAATTTAAAAAAAAATTATACATATTTTTTCAGTTTTAACTTATCTATATGTAAAGTGTTTAGTTTCTTATGTTAGTGATATATTTCTCTTTGTTTTACTATTTATACAGCAGTTTAGTTACAATTAATTTTGTAATCATAAAACTTTCCGTAACTCCAATAAATCATTTTCATTTGGCACTAAACTCTACATAACCTAATTGTGAAATAGTTATGCAAATATAATGAATCTCCAAATCCAAATCACTTCTAAAATGCAACCCATATCAGTTATTTGATACTTTGAACATGTATTTTTCTACACGTCTGCTTTTATCATCAGTTCTACATGATATTTTTAATGACATTTTTTGTACCTCAGTGCCATGTCGGAGGGACTGTAGTCATCTAGGTACATAATAAACAGTGATAACCTTTTAATACTCACAGTCATATTTTATATTACCAGCACTGTACAAGTAGTAAGTTTCATTTGCTTCAGCATATCTATGTAGCATCATACTAATTCCACCTCTTGTTTAATCATATCATAATCCATTGAAGGTTCTAATTCAACACTCCATCTTTAATGAAGTATTATAAACCATTCCTGGTGCACTATGATAATATTATGATCTTCTTATGGCTAGTTCTCTTTGTTGTTTGACACTTCATCCAGATCATTTCTGTACAAGTGTCTTGATGAACTGATGATTATCATAATTGGACAAGTTATGAATAAACAATTTTACAGAACTGATTATTTTAAAATTCATACTGAATGCGTTATTTGCTGGAGCTCTGACAATGCCTGCTTGATGGTAATGGTAAAGTGCCTTATTACCTGTTTTTTTCGCTCTCACAAACTGAATAACATGTTTGCTGAATTCATGTCTTTGATCTTCTCCAGGACACACCACAGCTTTGGCCATAAATGCTTTTACTCAATTCACCATATATCAGTTGTGCAGTCTTACCCATTGAATCATAAAATACTTCAATACAATATGTATCTCTTTAAACTATTCATTTGTATTGCCTGTGGATTGATTTGAGATGCAAACAAAATCCCAATCTAATGTATTTGGCTGTTCTGACAATCCAGGATTGTGTCAGACATTCTATGTCCACCTTTGATGTTGCCTCAGAGATACCCCACATGTATGATACATTCAAAATCACTGTCTAAGAGAAGTAAAATAAAGTGCATTGACCATTGACACAACCTGGTAGCTAACCCATCTGATCTGATGGTAAGATTTGCTAATACTGTTTATCTTGCAGCATACACTGTTTCTTGAATAGATCAAAGATGTCATAATGTTTTCCCATACAATATATGATAATGTTTATCCATACATTATATTGCAATGTTCATACATACATTATAAAGTGAGCTTTAATTAGATAAGTAAAAGTCCAGTAACAAACAACAATGTGGCAATGTGGTCAGCATCAAATTTCACTTTAAAGAAATAATTACTATTTTCAAAGTGCAACAAGCCCACAATCAATGCTTTACCAATGTCTGACCTTGACCCCAAAGTCAAAAGGTATAGCTACAGTGTTTCAAAGTGAACTATTTTAGCTTCATACTGATCCATCAAATGGAAATCAAAATATAAGGAAATAAAAAAAAATAACCGAAACTTAGACACATATTTTCTATGATTTTGTCCTTAATCCCAATATCAACAGAGCAATTTGCTTGGATAAATTGTCTTAGCTTTATAATGATTAATGTGGAGCATGAAAAAATCCATTAATGGGTTCTGAGGAAATGAAAGCAAATTAAAAAAGTTCAACAAAAACCTTAATACAATTTGTGTATGACTGTAAAGTTGACCCCAATGTCACAGGCACAATGAGGTGTCTTGTAAAATGAATTGTCTTAGTTTCATAATGATTCATTACATGTATTATGAATATCCATCAAGGAGTTTTTACGAAATATTTGCAAAGGAATAAACTTTAACCAAATAATCACGCAAATTTTCAATTAATTTCACCTAGACCTCAAGGCAAAAGGAGCAAGTCAGCATGCCATAGAGTGAAGTGTCTTCATGATATATACCAATAAGAATCTATTAGCAGGTTTACAAAATATATGCAAATGATAAACTTTAAGCCAAACTTGTAACAAATTGTTTATGCCACTGCCATCGTAGGAATAGTCAATGCTATGTCTTGCTTCCTAATAATGTGGGTTTGAATATAATAAAAAGATTCTAACACAGCTATATAATATAAAAAAAATGGACAGCAATCTATTTTTAAATGAGAAAATTATTCCTCCTTTATAAGAGAAGTACCAAAGGGAATTAAATCTTTCTTGAATAAATATATAAGGAATTCCTTATAAAACCAGTATGGCAGAGGAACTGTAATAATCTTGTTCTGTCTGCATGAATAATATATGTCTAAGGAAAGGAATAAAAATGTCAAAAACAATGTATAATTTATAATTTATTTAGTATTAAAATTCAAAGAGGATATTCCACTCCAGAGCTGCAAAATGATCTTATATTATTGCATCAGTTGATTTGAGCTTTGTTATGTACATTCAATTTAAAATCTATTCCTTTTCTCACCATATATATATATAAAATGCATTAAATATGTTCAAACAAATAACAAAATTGAGATTTTCAAAAATATCATTTTTTTCATACAGATAAATTGTTCATATTAATAAATCTGAAACAAAAAACATGTCAGGCCACACTGTCAATGCCAAAATCTGATTTATCAAAAATTCCATATATTGTTTAATATGGAAAAGACAAAACACTGAGAAGAAATGCCTAAAGAAATAAAACTAGAAAAGGTATAATACTGAAATCCAAAAATGAGTCCAAGTCTATAAAAAGCTTTACACTTCAAAACACAGCATAAATCATCATTGTATCTTTACATCTTGGCAGTAGCCGTCATTATGTAATAAATGGAATTTACTTTGCTTGCTTCCTTTCTTCTAATGCAACGCGAAACATATCTTTCTTCTAAATGGTTAGATATGGCAGTGATCTTCAATGAATGACTTATCTGATGTATATATAAAATGTGAAATACTCAAGCCTACTAACATTACAGTATCCCTTCAATGTCATGTACCTCATTATAACACCTTTCCTAATATAAAGCAGGTATGGCCATGACTGTACAACTTCTGTTATGATGTCATTTATGATCAAAGTCATCAAGTATGGATCATTTTTATAATCCGTACTCTCATGAGTGCAACAAGGCTAAATTCATTTTTTTAAAAATCTTTACTTGTCTACCATTTAACTTTATGACTGGTTAACTTTTTTCGATTTTAAATAAATAATTTCTTAAGAAAAAATTAGAGATAATGCTATTCAAATTATCAGTATATAAGGAGTAAAGTTATCAATACAAGCACAGTTCCAAAAATAAAAACTAACCTTTGTGGAGACTTTTACATACTACATTAATACATTTTTAAACAGAGGTAGTTTGAGTACATATTACACATGTATAAAAATATCTAGCGCATTGTGTGATAGCAGATCAAGGTCAACTGGACTCGACTTATAACATAGTAAATACATTATATATTGTATCACTGTATAACATAGTAAATACATTATATACTGTATCACTGTATAACATAGTAAATACATTATATACTGTATCGCTGTGTTCTCTAAACTCGACTTATAACATAGTAAATACATTATATACTGTATCACTGTATTCTCTAAACTCGACTTATAACATAGTAAATACATTATATACTGTATCACTGTATAACATAGTAAATACATTATATACTGTATCGTTGTGTTCTCTAAACTCGACTTATAACATAGTAAATACATTATATACTGTATCACTGTATTCTCTAAACTCGACTTATAACATAGTAAATACATTATATACTGTATCACTGTATAACATAGTAAATACATTATACTGTATCACTGTATAACATAGTAAATACATTATATACTGTATCGCTGTGTTCTCTAAACTCGACTTATAACATAGTAAATACATTATATACTGTATCACTGTATTCTCTAAACTCGACTTATAACATAGTAAATACATTATATACTGTATCGTTGTATTCTCTAAACTTTTTAAGGATACTTTAGCTCAATTTCAAAGTCACATAATTGTAAGTCTGTAAATTTAATTGGAAATCAACAAGAATCATGGAACTTCAATGATTTTCTGATCTCGAGTTCTTCTCCCACACAGCTCCATTTCACTGACTGAGATGTTCTTCATGTAGCATATTTGATTTTAGTGTTTTGATCATGTTAAAAAACACAGCGATCATGAGGTATGATATTGGGCCTGGTCCTGTGCCAGCTGTCCAAGGAATTATGTGGAAAATATTATGTTTTGTAGGGATTAATGCCATTTTTCAGCACATGAAAGGCTATATTTGGTGGAGAAAGAACCCAGGAAGATCCCAGGAAGAACCACTGACCCACCAGAAGCTACTGGCATGTTTTCTCACATACCCATGCTGGTTAGGCCAACACTCAAGCCGATGCAGACAGAGGTGGAAATGTGCAACCAGAACAGACAAGGGCCTTAGAGCACTCTATAACCTGGGATCCCATGTGGTGAATGTGTCCAAAAGTAAGTTTCTATGATCTAATATTGAAATGAGAGCCACTAATACTTTTTAAAAAATCTGTACAAATTAAAAGACTTGAGAGTTTAGATATATATGAACAACCATTCAGCATTTTTGTTATTAAATGTAGAAATGATAAGACTTTCAGCATTTTTGTTATTAAATGTAGAAATGATGAGACTTCCAGCATTTTTGTTATTAAATGTAGAAATGATGAGACTTTCAGCATTTTTGTTATTAAATGTAGAAATGATGAGACTTTCAGCATTTTTGTTATTAAATGTAGAAATGATGAGACTTCCAGCATTTTTGTTATTAAATGTAGAAATGATGAGACTTCCAGCATTTTTGTTATTAAATGTAGAAATGATGAGACTTCCAGAGTATAAATGCAAAAAGAACTAAACTACTCATGGAAATGAAGACAACTTTTATCACATAGACCTCTGGAGATTTTATAAATTAAAATTTAAAATTTAAATTTCTATGATTTCAAATGACCGAGGTAAAATGAAAACAATATCTAAAGTCAGTACCCACAAAATATGAGCAGTTCATTTAAATTTAAATATACCAAACAAGAACTGCTCAAAATGGACCACTTAGTGTACAAAGTATACAGGATGGGGTTTTAATTTTAAAAGCAGGACCCTACTTATGGGTCAGTACTGAATTACATTTGTACATAAAGCATATAGAAAAGTATCATGTGACATATGTCAAGTGTTCTAATTTTAAAAAATAGGATGCTTACAAAATTTTGTTTTCTTATTTTGCCTTAAACGTCAATTATGGAGAAAATATTCAAAGTGTACATTTTTCGTGGACTTTGTGGAAAATTATGTGTTTATTAAAAAGCTCCTTCTAAGATAAAACTTACTCCCACCATATTCCCACAATTTACCATTAAAATCAGAGAAGCGTTAGTGTCCACAATAACTGATAGCATTCCTTTTTTTAAAATTTCTAAATGAGGAAAGACCTAAAACACTGGGATGAATCAGGAAGCAAGGAAGTATTAGGAAGAGATATTAAATTAAATCCTCCAGTTCTTTCTTACTGTTTTCCAATCATATTACATGCAATCAAGTAATCACTAATCCTTCCAGATGTTGAAGAAAGCAGTTAAACACATCAATTAGGCAATCTCTATGGGAAAATTAGACAACAAGCAAATGAAAGAGAAAGAGGGAAAACAGACAAAAACAGCTGACCCCATTCATTGAGTATATACATTTGAACTCATTGACTACATACATTTGAACTCATTGAGTACATACATTTGAACTCATTGAGTACATACATTTGAACTGCAAACCCATACCTTCACTAAACCTTTGCGTTATAGATTTCTGATGGAGAAATACGAACAGCAAATATTTAACAGAATATGGATAAATATTATGCAAGGATATAGTGGGTTATATTTAAAGAGGGACTGGTACCCCATGCACCATTTCAAAGAACTGCAGTTCATTTTTGAAGATTTAATGGCAATAATTTTGACTAAAATTAGGGATCTGATGTTTTATAATATAAATGTTAGACAATAAACTGAGATCAAACTTGCACATTTGAATGTACAGTATTTTCAAGTTTCTTGCCAATTACTGTTATCATTTATTTTATTTTCTATCAATAAACATATTGACCACAGGTGTAGAATTGGAGTTTCAATTTCCTTAAACTCCACAGGAACAAATTTAATTTCATAACTTGTCTACGCCATAATCTGTCAGCAAGTTCTTTGTTTTAGTGAATACTTCCCATCATACACAAGCACATAAAACCTGCACCAACTTTTGCAAGGGACGTACTTTAAAATGCAGTTGTTTGTAACCAATGCAACAGACATTAATGATAACAATGAATACTGGGTTTTACAGCATGGAAGGTTAATAAATAAACTTCAAAGCATAAACATACAATTTAGCATACCTAATTTACCATGAAAAATAAGGCCCTAATACATAATTCACCAGGAAAACATAAGGTACTGATACATAGTTCACCAGGAAAACATAAGGTACTGATACATAATTCACCATGAAAACATAAGGTACTGATACGTAATTCACCATGAAAACATAAGGTACTGATACGTAATTCACCATGAAAACATAAGGTACTGATACGTAATTCACCATGAAAACATAAGGTACTGATATGTAATTCACCATGAAAACATAAGGTACTGATACATAATTCACCATGAAAACATAAAGTACTGATACGCAATTCACCATGAAAACATAAGGTACTGATACGTAATTCACCATGAAAACATAAGGTACTGATACGTAATTCACCATGAAAACATAAGGTACTGATACGTAATTCACCATGAAAACATAAGGTACTGATACATAATTCACCATGAAAACATAAGGTACTGATACATAATTCACCATGAAAACATAAAGTACTGATAAATAATTCACCATGAAAACAATAAAACAACGGTAACTAAATAAGAACAAAACATCAACAGCATGGCTATAATTCATAGGACAGAAAAGAAAAGAATGAAAAAGTGTGAATGAGGATTGATCATGATGTGTCAGAAAGTGATGACAAAACTAATTCCTTAAAAGATAAGCAACTATGTGATAGGATTAACAGTTAATATTAAAGTTAATGGACTCAAAATTATCATTTTTATGTAAAAAGGGTAGACAAAATAATTCTTTATAAAGGAAACAAGTACTGTAAATGACACATTATATGCCAGCTGCATGTTTAATTTACCTCTTTATATATTACTAATATATCTCCTCAGAAACCATTTTTTCTTTCAGAGTGACCTTCACCTTTGCCCTTTTGATCCTGAAACTAACAGACATCATCCTTACTCTAAGCACAAGCCCTCCACAATTTTTTGGCCCATCTGTGATATAGAACCAATGTCATTGTGCAGAAATCATTTTTATTCTTTCACTCAGCGAACTTTACACACCTACCATGAATCCCCAAATCAAAACCTTCTTCCTTACCTGAAGTGCAAGCCATCCACCAGTTTGGTAACTGGAGATGATATAGAACTCGAGTTACTGTGCAGTCACAATGACCTTGCCCACAAAGCCAAAAATCAATTGGATTCTTCCTTACCCCAAGTGCAAGATGGAGTGCTCAAGTTATTGTGAAAACTGTTTTCTTTCTTTCAGTCACAGTGCCTTTGACCTTGAGCTTTTGAGTCCAAAATCAATAGTGTTCTTCCTTACCCCAAGTGCAAGTCATTCACAAAGCTTGGTAACTGTATATGGTGGACAACTAAAGATACTGGGGCCCTGGATAGCCGAGTGGTCTAAAGTGCTTGCCTTTACCAATCACTGCCATCTCAACTCTGTCCATGTGGGTTCAAGTCTTGGGCTCAACCTATGTGGGTATGTAAGAATGCTTGCCAGTAGCTTCCCATGAGTTGGTGGATTTTACCAGGGTACTCCTGTGTTCTTCCTCCATCAGTTACACTGTGCGATGTGTAGCCTATCTTGCACTGAGAAATGGTATTAAACCCAAAACAACAACAAATTATAATATGCTGATGAAAAATTATTTGTAAAAAGAGAATATCCCAAAGCATTTATGAAGAACAGCAATTACTGCATACACTCACTTATAAGTTGAGTCCAACTGCAAACTGTACAGATTCAGATGTGCTGTCACATAATATGCTGACAGATCTGGGTCTAAGCATAGTCTAAAAAGTAAATCAGGAGAACAAACAACAAAGACCCTAATCTGCCAGCACATTATGTGATGCCAGATCAGCATCTACATTGTCTGCAGTTGAACTCAACTTATAAGTGAGATAAACCAGCATCTAGTGCAAATCCAATAATGTGCAATGCCTGATCATGAATAAAAGCAATTATGTAAACCCAACTGATGAAAAGAAAAGAACCTTATGTAATTTCTCAGTTCTTGGAAGGATAATGAATTTTTTCAGTAAGTTTCATAAAGCTCATCCAAAACTAGCACTGAAAGTAACTAAATAAACTTCCTTAATGACCCACTACAAACCATAGTGTAATCAGTTATTACATAGTTCACCTCTACTTTCACTAGTCTCCTGTAGCCATTGCAAACATTTTCATGCAGAAAATAAACTCTGTTTAAAGTGGCCTTGGCTCTCTTTATAATGATTTTTCTTGCAATCAATTAAGTTTGCATTTAAACTTGTAATCATCTTAAAATTTGGAAACTGAACCTTTAATTGCCACTACATAGTCAATATAGTGCTTACATAGTGTGAAACCACCTGCCTGCCCATCTACCTACCTATCTACATACCCGCTGTGACAGGGCATAACAGACATCAAATAATTAAAAACCCATTCCTTTCTAACATATCAAAAGTAGATATGATAAGCTGATTAAAACAAAACAGATTAATATTGTTCTGCATTAAAGAAATTTCAATCACTAAAATCTGCTTGAGAAGCTATCTTCAGTATCCACCTCAATAATCCAGATTTGACTAGGTAAAAGTATAAACTTCAAGTAACCTGTGTGTGACTGCCAGCAGTACACAGCTCATGAATCAATAATTACCTGGACTGAGCACTACAAGTGAGACCTCCAAGTAAAAGCATGCAGCATTAAGTCCACACACCTAATTCTATTACTCATTCACATGTAAAGACACAGTTAACATGCTGAGGGTAACCTATCACAATATACAATGTTTAGTCATTAATATGGAAAGTTCACATTGAAAAAAATATGTTTACTTCTACTTCCAAGCAAACTGGTCAGAAAAGGCCCTCTGAGTAGGTTAGGTTACATATACGTCAATGTGATCATAAACTCAAATGCTTAAGCATGAATGTAGGTCACAGTGACATGGCTGCAAGAATGTAGTAATATCAGAAATACATCTACTTATCAACTGGAACACAAACAAGAAATGAACTTTTAACACAAAGCCTGAAGAAAGTCAGTGGGCATGAAATATAAATCACTGGAGCCTCTTTTGCCAAAAATGATGTAGAGCTATTAACATGTATACAGTCACCAAGTTTCATGATTACTGGTAGGATAGTATATATATATATATATATATATATATATATATATAACATGCCAAAAACTTGTGTTGTCATGAGTTAAAAGCAAAACCCTTACAATGCCATTAAAGATGAAATATAGGTCACAATAAGCCTCTTTTGTTGTAAGAGTGTGGTAGTGACAGAGATGCATATCATCATCAATTTTTAAATTCCAGAATGAACAATGCCTGAGAAATGAACATTAAACACAAAGTTTTTAACCTAAGTCAGTAAAGCATAAAATGTATTGGATACTTAATTACTACTGTGTAGTGCTCATCAAGATGCATACCCAAGTTTTATGGTTCTATATACGATAGTATGCACACAGCATGTCAAAGACCTCTGTGGTCATGAACTAAATGCAAAACTTTAACTAAACCAATAAAATGAGAAATATAAGTCACAGCGACCTTTATGGTATGGGTCTAGCACTAAGAGAGATGTACAAAATCACCCAATTTTGATTAAAGTATTAACAGTAAAATCGTCAAACTGCACATAATCAGTAAAATGTGAAATATAGGTCATTGACCTACCTTTAAGATGAGGGTGCATCCTCTCTTCTTATTTGATGATTCCAGGTATAACATTTTTATACAGGAGATAAAACACCACGTAAAGTAAATGTAAAAACCATACATAAGCCATTAATGTAGAATGTTGGTCATCATGTCCTGTTGTTGTAAGTGCGAAGTTCTAAAGCAATGTATACAACTACCTAGTTTGATGATTCTGGCATGAACTGTGCTGAATATTCAATATTGGGCAGTGAAGCATGAAATGTGGATCACAGTGACCTACTTTTTTTATGAGTGTTTAGGATCAACATTCATCCCATTACCAAATTTTATAGGGGCCCCAAGTGGCCGAGTGGTCTAAAGCGCTGATCGTTATGGATCACTGCCATCTCACCTCTGTCTGCGTGGGTTCGAGTCCAGGCTTGGCTAACGTGGGTACGTGAGAAAGCCTGCCAGTAGCTTCTCGTGGGTAGGTGGTTCTTCCTGGGGTTTTCCAGGGTTCTTCCTCCACCATTTATACTGGCCGCCATGTATAGCCTATCTTGTGCTGAAAAATGGTGTTAAACCCTATAACAACAACAACAACAACAACAACAACCAAATTTTATGAATCATGGTATAACAACAGTATGTTGTAACAGAGTCAGTGGAGCAAGAAATATAAGTCATTGTGACACTTTTGTGAAGAAAGTGCAGTACTCATCAAGATGAACTCCCTCAACAAGTTTCATGCATCTAGGCATGAATAGATAGATAGATAGATAGATAGATAGATAGAATGATAGAGCGTCTGCCTCAGATGCAGGTTTAAACCCCAGCTGAGTCATACCAAAGACTTATAAAAATGGTACTAACAACGGCTTCACTAGGCGCTCAGCATTAAGAGGTTAGTTTTAGGACTGGTCAGCTTGGTGTCAGGATAATGTGACTGGGAAGGACATGATGCTATATGTCTGAGGCATGATGTCCCAGTGCTCAGCATCACTATAAAATGCCACACTGCAGACACTGTAGCGATATGACTGAAAAATTGTTTCTAAAAACTAAAGTGTTTTTAAATAAAGTAAACAGCTATGAATGTTTCACCTTTAAAATGCAAGGTGTTATAATATTACAACTGTATGACTGTCCTTTGTATGTTATCATGACAAGATATTTCAAAACTATATGAGACATCATATCACAGATGGCAATAAAACAATATAATAATCATGATCAAATTCAATTTTCTTACCTTTTTGATTCAGTCAGATAAGATTAACATTACTGAGTTATCATTCTTAACAGCAATACATATTTTTATACATGTCAACATTTCCAAGAAACAAAGCCAAGATAAATGTACAGTTAAGCAGTCATAGGAAAAACAAAAACACCCTTTTCAAAATGCCTATTTGGCACCAATATATACTTGCTTATAAGTAAAGTCCAACTGAAAATTGCACTAACTTAGCCCTGCCATTACATAATCTATACAGTCTGTTAGAAGTAATTAGTATAGCAAACAACACAGACCCTCATCTGCCTGTGCATTATGTGATGGCTGATAAGGGTCTATGCTGTTTGCAATTAAACTTGACTTATAAGTGAGATAAATGCTATAATAATAATAATAATAATAATAACAATAACAATATTCCAGTATTTACAAGGGAGTAACACAGCAAATATCTATTTTCCCCTGATGCCCTCTAATTAGCTAACAAAAATTATACAAACACATATTTTGCAAACTGTACAGCCTTAACAGATAATAGTAAAGAGTTGCATACAAGGACACTAGAGTAGTGAAAACATGTTATAAATACTTCATTGTATGGTGTTGGAATTGAATTATTCTGAGTCTTAGATCATAAGTGATATTGTTTGTTTTCACAAACTTTGAAAAAATCTTGGAGAAGACAATGATAGCCACTTAAGCATTCATTCTATAATTAATAGTAAGCCAATTTCTATAATGTACAGAAAGCCAATTTCCATAATGAATATAAGACCAATTTCTATAAAGAATACAAAGCCAATTTCTACAATGAATAGAAACAAATTTCTGTTATGAACAGAAAACGAATTTCCTGTGAAAATGAGTATTATAAGGAAATACATTTTGGGGCAATAATGATATGACTTTTTCTGTAGTTTTAAGATTGCGTTTAGATCTGATTTAGAACAGTCCCCCAGCCTGTTGCACAGTAGTCCATAATAGGTAAAACATATGTAAAGCACAGTGACATCTTGGGATTAATGTATCTTTAACATAGCTGAACAGTGATTTTTCAGCAGCAGTGGATTTGAAAAAATATGTCTTTGAATCCATGTTACAATCAGTATATAGACCTAATAGGTTTTATTGCCTTGCATTTAAACTGGGGTTCAATTACAAAAAGAAATGAAGATGCATATTTTCTGAACTGGCTGATCATGGTCTGAAAGCCATCAACATGTTTAGTTTTGCTTTTCAATAATTACCATTTTATTGGAGCAGTACAACTCCACTGAAATGTTGATGTCATATGACAGTTTTAACTAGATTCTAGCAAGATTGTGACCAAAGCAATTATTATAATCTACAAACAGCACACACTAAATACAAAGGCAAATCATATATATGACAAATAATTGTGGCCCTAAAACTGAGCCTTGAGGTACACTGGTAGTAACAAGTAAGAACTCAGATGTTGTGGTCTGAATATAAACTTGCTGATACCCAATACAAAGATACGATTCAAACTACTGAATTAAAAATGTGATAAGGAAACAAGAACTGCTATAATATGCACATTAAGATGGAAAAAAGAATGCTGCATGAATCTATTTCAATCCAGTCAAACCGGGTTATTATGAAATGAAAGTCCTCGAGACTGAATAGTCTGGAATGCTTTCCAAAGTGGACAATACAGAAGTTAGAGAAACATGATTTTTACAGGATGCTTTCAACAGTCTCCAAAAAAGCTAAAGATATTTTTAAAATATATGTCTGTGCTCTTTTATGACCATACTTGACGTGTGTTTGAGTTCTATTTTGTTCTGAACTTTAAAGTAAGCCTAACAATTTAAATAAAGTTATCTATCACTTTTGTCTGCTGAGATTGGTTGATATGCAACAGATGTGTTCTTGAATGATGCAGTAATTTCCTCTATAGTCATGCCTTTCGTCTCTGGAACCCTCATTAGGGTGTACAGCCAGAATATGGCCAGCAGCGCCACAAAGGGGATGAAGGAATACTGGCCTATTGTGTTCTGCATACAAAAAAAAAATAAAAGAAAAAAGAAACCAATTTAAATGGAGAACTGTTTGGGGTTTTTACTTCACTGCTACTACTGTTAACAAGGTTTATTATAAAGCTGGCATCCAGCTGTTTAAACATTACAGGAAGATACAAAATAAATAACACTTGTGTCAGTTTCCAATTAATGAATATGCCTTTTAAAGAGATTATCAGTTTCACAGATTGATTATTGTTATATTAGTCTTTAAATCTGTGGTTCTTAGCCAGCAAGAAATCCACAAATATTGGTAAAACACAAACAAAAATGAATTCACTACAAGTCTTTGCCATGAAGAAGTGCCTTCCTTTTGCTTTGATAGAAAACTACTAGGACTGTCATACTGCAGATAAAAAAAGCATCAATTTTGATTGGTTAAATGTAGGTGAATGTGACAACATATATCCCTAGTCTGAATGTGTATATGAGATGCTGTTAACTGTGATCTGATGAACAAGATGCTCAAAGGGAGGTAACTCCTATCAATGTTTTGCAATCAGTGGTCATAAATTGGTCTGCATTTGAGATTATCAAGACAGTTAACCCTTCCACAAATTTTAAATGGATTACATTTCTGAAAAGTGTTTGCATTATGGTAACTTTGAAAAGACTTTAACTTTGAATAAATTATTACCTGCAGAATAGGGAAAACCAGTCCTACAATGAAGTTGGCAAACCAGTTTACAAGAACTGCTATGCTAACGGCTGCCGACCTGGGACCCTGTGCAAACAATTCTGCCACAAAGAACCAGGGAATCGAACCTGTAAATAATGAACGATGTTCAAAATATTTTAACTGTATAATGGTATTATTCCATCTCAATCAGAAATTCTCTTTCAGAGATGCTACTCAGATTATACCTGATGGGGGGATCACCCAAGTAAGTAGAAAAATGCGGGCGGGAGGGGGGGCGGATTACTATTGTTCATTATTTACCCAAGTCTCAAATATTTGTCTCTTTTTCTTCTTGTTCCATTCTGTGTGGTCTCTACTAAAGTCAAAGTCCTCAAAAGATTCTTTACTAAAGTCAAAGTCCTCAAAAGATTCCCCCCCTCTAGTTGTACAAGCATATGAACAGTGCTGTGCTGAGAACCCTGTTTCACAGTCTGCTGTCTGAAGGGGCATATGCATAGCTAGTTTAGCCAGCTTTAACATGCTGGGAAACTGTTTCTTTATGGTTGTTTTGTAGAATTTTCCACAGTTCACAGGCACTGTCTCATGGATATCTCGACTCCAATATGCTTGTGATCTGGCTATTCAGGAGGCCTTAAGAGTTGGTACCCAACAATTCAAATTCTGTTTTCCAATGTACAAGTGTTTTTATTTTCCCCACAATTTCTGTAAATATTATACAACATACATCAATCTTGGTGTTGTGTTGTAACCAATGTAATGTAAAAGTCAAGATATCTGAAACTTTGCAGCACATTTTGGTTTCTTTCATGATACATAAAACCCAACATCTGACATTGTTTATTAATTATTGCCTTTCATTTGGCATGAAATTGCTGATCTTGTACTTTCTTCATTCTGCCAATGAATGTGCACATCTGTATTAGCCTGAAGTTGAAGACAATCAGAAGTTTTTATGCCCTGCCACTGACTATAATCTCACCCTCCTGAAATGGACCAAAATTTGCGCATCTACAAATGTGAGGAAAGGGTATCAACTGCAGAACCCCATACACACATTTTTCTGTTACAAACATTTAGCTGGATTTACAAGCATCCTTTTGTATTTACCTGTATCAGCATATTTTATAATGGACTGAGGTATTTTGATCAAATAAGTATCCTTACTATTAAATTTTTGCTACAATTCTTATTTATTTAGTTTATCTTTATAGTTAAATAAAAATTTTATACAGTGCAGAATGTATTTTTTTATGCACGATTGTGAACTAATTTGTGGGAGTTATCAGGCATCACTGCTCTCCAAATGTGCAAATTTGTACAATTTTGCATGATTTGCATAAATGAGCACCTGGCAGCATCACTGAAGTTACAGAACAGAATTTACTGCAGTAGTTCATAAAAATATTATTTAAATTTTCCCTTTTCTTCAGGGAAAAAAACTGGCATAGTCTGAAGCCATTCAAATTACTGTAAAATAGAGGCCTGCATGACAAATTTCTAAATACTATGAAGCCATTCAAATCACTGTACAATAGAGGCTTGAATGAAAAATTTCTTAAAATAGTTCAAAGTTCCTGTTTTACTCAACCAAAATTTATACCATATTCGATACAATATATGCTTATGCCTTAACAAGTGCAAACACATCTCATATTCTGGTCAAAACCTACTTAAAAACAGGAGCATGTGTCTTTCTTGCAACTATCGTGCCTTATGGACAGACAGCAGCTGACAAAATCTACTGTATATACTCATACTGCAAACAACACAGACCCTGACCTGCCATTGCATAATAAGCTGGCATGTCAGGGACTATGTTGTTTGTTCTTTTGACTACTCCTAACAAACTTCACAGACCCACATCTGCTGGTGCATTATACAAGAGCAGATTTGGGTCTGTGAAGTTTACAGTTGGATCCAGCTTACACATGACTGCATGCATATCCTTCCCATAGAAGATACAAATTTTTTTAGAATCCACCATGGTGCATGCCTTGTTTGTTTTTACCCACTTAAGTTTGTGGTTGATTCATAGGTTAATTCAGTCTACAAAATTATTCAACTGCAAACAAGCAAGACCCTGATCGGCTTTGACATAAGGCACTGGCAGATCATGGTCTATATTGTTTGCTGTACTGATTACTTGTTTACAAACTGCATAGACCCAGATCTGCCAGCACACTGTGCACTGGCATATCTGGGTCTTGGCAGTTTGAAGTTGGATTCGGCTTATATGTGAGTATATACAGTATTTCAAACCTTGTAATGATTAAAAGCAATCTGTAAAGACCATAAGAGTTGTTTTTCAAGGATTTTTCAATAAGTCTTCAAGAATTTTCCCATGAGTTTTCAAGGATTTTCCCATGAGTTTTCAATAATTTTTCCATGAGCTTTCAACGATTTTTCAATGAGTTTTCAAGGATTTTTCCATGAATTTTCAAGGATTTTTTCAATGAGTTTTCAAGGGCTTTTCAATGAGTTTTCAAGGACTTTTCAATGAGTTTTCAAGGACTTTTCAATGAGTTTTCATGTAGTATATTCTTCTTAATGATAAATAAATTTTCCCCATATGTTACTTTATCACTGCATAAATTGGTACAGAAGCAGAAGAAAAAGCATGAAACTAATTAGACTGCCATTGCAGCAAATGAATGCTATTTCATCTGGTAACTACCTCAATGCAGCAAATGAATGCTATTTCATCTGGTAACTACCTCACTGCAGCAAATTAATGCTATTTCAGCTGGTAACTACCTCACTGCAGAATATTAATGCTATTTCATCTGGTAACTACCTCACTGCAGAAAATTAATGCTATTTCATCTGGTAACTACCTCACCGCAGCAAATGAATGCTATTTCATCTGGTAACAACAAAAGTCACTGAGTCACTTGATCCACCCTATTTTACCCCATCTTTTATTTAGCTGTAACATTTTATATTCTCCTAGTCAAATTCAAGAAGTTTCAGGAAAAATCTAAAGAGTTTTTCAACAAATTCAATTATTTTGCAAAACTATAACAACTGTAAAACAATAAATCTTTTTAAAGATTCAAGGAGTTTTCATGGCAACCCCTCAAATTCAAGGATTTTCAACGTTGTATGAATCAAGCTAAAGAGTCATGAATAATAGAAAGGAAAGAATACAATAAATTTACCTGGTCCAGTGGCAAAAAATATGACATAAACTATGACTGCTATAATACAAATGTACTTGAGCCAGGATATATGATTCTGAAAAGAAAAGACGACAATTTATGTTATGAAGACAAAGAAAAAAACACATTCATTTTGTCAATCTTTTTAATACAAGACTGATAAAATAAGTGTCTGTTTTTTATTATTAGATTATACCACAATGTAATTAGCCAAAACTTGGTCTAGAGACCATCTGTTCAAAGCAGCTACCATTTCTTGGTCCTCATCAATTATCCTAATTTATTACTGTATGATTTTGCTTGTATATATCAATTATCTAACTTAAGTGATGTTTTTTCAGTCTCAACAACTAAAATATGACTGTACATAGTGAACATCGTTAATGGGGTTATTTACCGGGTCTATCTTCTATATCAACACACTCATCAATGTTATCATCTAGTTATGTCTGTTTACCTTTTATTGTACTGTTCTCTCTATCTACATGTCAATTACCTGTGTATAAAAACTATCTGTCCATAAAGATTACTTTCAGACTGGTCCCTTGATTGTCTAGAAAGATTACTTTCAGACTGGTTCCTTGACTGTCCATAAGGATTACTTAGGAGGTGCTCACCAGTTATTATGTACTTTTGAGAGAGTGACATATGTAAGGTGAAGTTGTTTGCATTTAAAACATGCACAATGGAGAGAATGTTGGCATACTTCTATGCTACTTTGATGTAATGTGGCTGACATTTCTTTGGATACTGTACTTTTGGAAATTGAATATGATCTTAGCACACTGCTAACTAAAATGACTGCTCCCTTGTGCTCCAAAAATCAGTCTGAATTTGTCTAAAGTACATTATCCTTAGCAGCTATTGAAACAGGGAAAATGAATTTTGCCAGACTAGACAATACCAGCTTCTTAAAGAACAATGAATGAATTACCAATAAAAAAAGAGTTATCTTTTGTTATTGGCTCTTTTTTTTTACAATTTGCCTCTGAAGTTCAGGAGGCGAAAATGACCAAGTGGAGCTAGCACATTTTTGAAAGGTACACATCTGGAGTAAGGCCAAGCTGTATACTCTATAACCCATATTACACCCATCCAATCATACACCAAAATAAAGGAAATTAAAGGATCCTTGAACAATACCTAAGATATACAAGGTCTTTTTTAAATAGCCAGTATAACCAGTGAGGAAACCTGGGGAAATTCTTTTTCTTTAAAACTCTAACCCTATGCAAAATACGAAACTGTAGAGTGCCACCTTACAGAATGGAACATTGACTATCTATAAAGATCAATTTCAGACTGGTCCCTTGACTATCTTTAAAGATTAGTTTCAGACTGGTCAGTTGACTGTTTGTACAGATTACTTGTAGTATATATATATATATATATATATATATATATATATATATATATATATATATATATATATATATATGGGGACAAAATATAAAGTATACTTATTGAAAGCTTATTTTGCCTAGTCGGTATTATTTTCATTTTCACTGATTATATTCAGATGTATAATAATCACCATAGATTTTTAACGTAGCTTTAACAATTTTTCAGTCATATCGCTATCATGTCTGCAGTGTGACAGTTTATAGTGATGTCTAGCACTGGGGCATCATGCCGCAGACATGTGGCATGATGTCCCACCTAGTCACATTATCCTGACACCAGGCCGACCAGTCCTAATATTAACCTCTTAATGCTGAGTGCCAAGCGAGGCAGCTGTTAGTTCCATTTTTAAAGTCTTTGGTATGACTCGGCCGGAGTTCAAACCCATGACCTCCCGCATCCGAGGCGGACGCTCTAACCACTAGTCCACCGGAGCGGTCTGTTATGGTGGTGTACCATATACACTAGTTTACAAGTCATGTCCAACTGCACACTGCATAATGTGCTGGCAGACCTGAGCCTCTGCAGTCTGCATGGAGTAATCAGTACAGCAAATAACACACACCCTGATCTTCTGGCACACTATGGAATTGCAGATCAGGCTCTATGTTGTTTGAAGTTGGACTTCATTTACATGCATGTAAATGCTGCAGCAAGTAATAACAGTAATAACAGTAGTGCAGGCAGTGCTGATAGTAGTAACTGTAATAACAGTAGTGCAGGCTGTGCTGATAGTAGTAACTGTAATAACAGTAGTGTAGGCAGTGCTGATAGTAGTACAGTAGTCCCCCTCTTGAATGGCTCCCCTGACCAGCGGCCACCCGCTCCTTACAGCCAGAATCCGATGGCACCGACAAGTTTGTGTTCAAAAGTACCTCTCATGAAAGGCCACCCCGCTAACGCGACCAGCAGCCAGGATATTAGTGCAAAAATATAAAATTTACCCCTCACAAGTGGCCGCATTTTATTTTGTAATATGTATCCAGAACCAATTTTATTCATAACGTGTGTTAAGTAATCCGATTTCTGTTTCCCGATGTCAGGTTTTCGTTACTGAAAAAAGTGTTGACTAAAGTACATGTACCACTAAGGTTAATATTATATCATTTACGTCTCACAAGAAGCCACATTAATGCATATTCAGTTGAAATAAGTCTATTATTATAACAAGAAGAACCTTTAAATAATTAATGTTACTTTTAAATGAAGATATTAAATGCTTTGAAGAATGTAGCTTTCTTACTGTGTACATTACATATACTTCTCACAAAAAATTTATTCCCCCTCTGGAAAGGCCACCCGTCATATAAGGCCACTTTCCTGGTGCAGAAGGGGTGGCCATATTAGAGAGGAACTACTGTAACTGTAATTACAGTAGTGTAGGCAGTGCTGATAGTAGTAACTGTGGTAACAAGATCATTGGCAGCAGTAACTTATTACAGTGGCAGCCATATTAGGATCAGTAGAACTGGTAACAGATATTAATGTTGTTGTTATTATGGCATTACCATATTTGCCTAATATATTGGGTCACGATACAAGGTTAGTTCCTTTCATTTTATTATCAAATAAGCATTTTGTTTATCTATTTTATTGCTGTATGCATTGGGGAGGGGTCACAAATTCAACACAAATTTAGTTCGTTTCCTAAGTGCTGGGACATATGACCTTGGTGAAAAAAGTTTCACTATAAGTTTTGGGACTGGAAAAAAAGTTTATTATTTTATCGTGACCCAATATCCTCTTTTTTTCATCATGAGCAGTAAAGAATAAAATATATCCACAAACTCCGTATATGTAGCGTGAACATAGAGAAACAAATTGTGTTTGGTTGTACTCAAAGGTCTGAATATGTTATCCGACTGAAAACTGGATCCAACAAATCGCAAATGAGAGGGAACAAACGATTGCTTGAAAGCATCTGCCATTCCTGCATGACATGGTGTTAGGTGCAAAATAACCAAGATTGGATTATATCCAGGTCAACTATATGACAGTATCTTGCAAATAAAAATCATTATTTGAAAATGCATCTTTTTGCTAGCAAGGGTTACAAAAAGTATTATTAAAGCAAGTTATTGCTGTGTATACTATTTATCCGCTGATATCAATGCCCATTTGTATTAATTATGACTACAGATGCCTAGCAAATAGCAGCCCAGGTGTTGAATAAACACATCTGGCAGCGAGCAATAAATTCATTGTTTGAACTTACCAACAGGATATCAAAGACAAAGGTTATTTTTATTAAAAAGCAAGCCGACCTCAGAAGCCGACTTTGAATACTTTCAAGCCAATTTTTTTTAAAGGATATCAATACAAAGTCTACTTTATTACAAAGCAAGACTTTGGATTCTTTTAAGTGTGCCAATTATTACCTTTTTTTTAAATATACAAGTCGGCCAACATAGGGAAACTAACTTTGGTTCCTTTTTACATTACTCATGGCAATTTTGAAAATAAATTGAAACAATGGAACAATTTTTAAAGTGACACAATATAGTGCTTTGTGCATGGACATCGATGACCCAGCATCACCCAGATGATTTGGAGAAAATAAAATCATTTGATGAATTTGTGAAGGCCAGAAGAGAAGATGATTTTGCTGACAATATGATCATTAACATGGATGAAATTCCAGTGTAACTTGATCTCATTCAGTGATGGACTATCAATAAGATGGGGCTTAAAAGTGAGAATTCGTATGACTGGTGCAGATTTTAAAAAATCTGACTTTAGTCATTGCAGTTTTCACTTCAGGAGATGTGTTGCCTCCAATGATCATTTTTCATGGCATGAGAAATTTATAAAAATATTCATGCACCGAAAGAATGGATTGTATGTGTGCGGGAGAATGGCTGGGTTTATGAGATGCTGCTGCAGTGGATTAAGGAGTTTTATCTCAAGTACACAGTTTTATATTTTTTAAAATAAAATTTCAGTTGGGGTGTATTTTCCGACATGTCATTTACTAATGATTTAAAAGGTGTCCCACAACTTACGACTCAAACAAAACAATGAGTCCCTGAACAAAGAGTGAACAAAAAATTACTTTAAAAATTATTTTATGTTGTCCCAACAAATAGTGTCCCAACATATACAGTAAAAATGGTAGTTTTGTTTTTGGTGGTGATATTGTCAAGGGTGGGGGTGAGACTAGTGACAGCAGTTTTCTTGGTAACAGTAGTTTGTAATAACATGAGTTCTATTGAATATTATTGCTGAAATATTGGTAGCAGTGTTGTCCCAAGACCACGAGTCAAGACAGAGTGCTAGTTGCCTTTCATGACATTTGTAAGTGCCCTAAAACCTCTTCTGAGGGTAGCATCTTTTTGAGATATAGCTTTGTTATGTACAGTTGTTATAGCTTTGTTATGTACAGTTGTTATAGCTTTGTTATGTACAGTTGTTATAGCTTTGTTATGTACAGTTAAGATAATATTGCAGAACAAGTGAAATACAGAAGAGATGTCAGGTTGATACCCAAAATACAGATGTAGAATATTACAATATCCATCAAAAAACAATACAACCCCACCTCTAGAGATTTAAAACAGGGCATCTCCAAAGGTGGACTGGGTGCATCCCAAATAGAAAAGGGTATCACCTTGAAAGGAAAAATTGTAGCACCATCGTAAAAGTAAGAATGCCAGTTGTAGAAGTAGAAGCAGTAGTGTTTTTAAGTTCGTGATGTGTTAGTTTAAGTCAGAAGACACACCAGCAATAATCACAGCAGACACAGCATCAGTTACATTACCTGGAAGATCAACCCAATAACTAGGACATAGCCAGCGATAAACATTCCACCCAGTCCAATGAGATGTAGAGATCTTCGTCCTGCTCTGTCCATAATTAGGGCAGAGACAAAAGTCATGAGTACATTCACACCCCCTGTAATCACCGTAACATCCTTGGCAAGAATCCCTGATAAACCAGCACTCTCAAATATACTGGTAGAATAATATATCACCTAGATTGAAAAAAAATAAAGATGTTTACTCAAATTACTTTAAGAATCTCAACAAATGTAGGTTTCAAAAACACACAAGTCTTGTATGCAATCGGCAATAAGCAAAGTCTTAGAAAGGCCATAAGTCTATTAACATTTTTGTTGTTAGTTTTTAAGAAATGAAATTGGAAAATAATTTCAACTTTATTCAATAATTATTTTCCTCACCACAGCACCAAAATGCTGGGACTGGTTTAGAGTATATTTATAAGCAGAAAAACATAAATTTCACATGTAGTTTCACATGATATTCCAACTATGATATTGTGAAGAAAAATAGAGAAATGAAGTGGAAGAATTTTATTTATTCTCAGATACAATGGTGAGAACTAGTCAATATTATTGTAATAAATTGTAATAAATTGTAATAAATTCAAGAGAACTTTACCTTTACTTTTCAAAATCTGGTGCATATATAAATGTTTTACATATCTATATTAATCAAACATTGTAGAATAAATAGTGCTGATATTATTGTCTTCAAAATGTGACCTAAATATTTTAGTCACTTTGCATAAGTTGTCTCTAAGCAATGATTCTGTTTTATAGCTGTAATGTAATATTTTAATGAAACAGTATAGGATGACTTCAGTTTTGGCATTGGTTGGAAACAACAGTTTTTGTTATAAAAAAAATCAAGCAGATGCAAATAAGAAGTACAAATATTTAATTTTAACCATTTTTTTAATTCAATTAAATGCAAATAAAAACAAATATGAACCTGTGCAGCATAACTGTGCATTATACACCTAACAGATTATAAACAGCATTATTATACTTTTTCAGATAAAACCCTATTTCAATTGTTAAATCCTTAATCTTTTGAATCCAAAATTAATATGTGCCTTTGTTGCTCTAAAATGCTAGTCATCCACAAAATATGGTCAAGGTAAAAAGAATACAACTCAAGTTATTTTGCAAAAACCATTTTTCTTTTTTCAGTCCTTGACCTTTGACCTATTGACACCCTACAAAGACACATCAAAAGGCACCTTTCTTGTCTCAGATGCAGTCTATTCACATTGCATGATCACAGTTTATAGTATCGAACTTGAACAATTTTGTGGAAAACCTTTTACTTCATGGAGTCCCTCTGATGTTGACCTTTGACCTTTTAATCCCCAATTCAATTGGCATCTTCCTTGTCACAAATGCAGACCATCAACAAAATTTAGTTAAGGTATGACATATAAAATTGTTTTTCCTGTTTGCATTTCTTGCAACCTTCATCTATAACCATTCTGACCCCAACATGAATGGGTGCTTCCTTATCTCAAATGCAAGTCATCCACAAAATTTTTGTTCAAAGTAAGCAAATAAGAACTATATATCATGTGGAAACCATTTTTCTTCTTAGTCACTGTGACCTTGACTTTTTTCCACGAAACCAAAATCAATAGGTCTCTTTCTGTTTTCATATGCAAGCCATTTACAATGCTTGGTCAAAGTATCTGGTATACAAATCAACCTAACAGAAACAGTTTTCCTTCTCCGAGTCCATGTTACCTTGACATTTGACCTTTTGTGTCTGAAGTGAAAAGTTTTTTTCTTGGACTCAGCTGCAAGCTACCTACAAAGTTTCTTAACAGCAGTTGATGGAAGACTCAGGTTATTTAGTAATAGCAGATAATGGAAGACTCAAATTACTTGGTAATAGCAGATAATGGAAGACTCAAATTACTTGGTAATAGCAGATAATGGAAGACTCAAATTGCTTGATAATAACAGATGATGGAGGACTCAAATTACTGTGGAAGAAACAAAAATGGGAACAGATGTACAGATGGACTGACAATATCACAGCATGATTTGTTCTGCCCAGTTGGCCCAGTTGGATGTGTTATATAAAAACTGTGATGCTTAAATAGTCCCCAATATACAATACTCCAACTTACAGCATTAATTCCAGAAAACTGCTGAGACAGCTGCATCACAATACTGATGGTCAGAGGAGTCCTTAGTGAGGGACTATTTAGTAAATCTCCAAAGGTAAACTGAAAAATGAAATTAGTACATACTACAGAAAGGTATATAGTCATGTTAATTAGTACATACTACAGATAGGTATATAGTCATGGTTAATTAGTACATACCACATATAGGTATATAGTCATACCACATATGGGTATATAGTCATGGTTAATCAGTGCATACCACAGAAAGGTATATAGTCATGGTTAATCAGTGCATACCACAGAAAGGTATATAGTCATGGTTAATTAGTACATACCACATATAGGTATATAGTCATACCACATATAGGTATATAGTCATGGTTAATTAGTACATACTACATATAGGTATATAGTCATGGTTAATTAGTACATACTACATATAGGTATATAGTCATGGTTAATTAGTACATACTACATATAGGTATATAGTCATGGTTAATTAGTGCATACTACATATAGGTATATAGTCATGGTTGATCAGTGCATACCACAGATAGGTGCAGTCATGGTTAATTAGTACATACCACATATAGGTATATAGTCATGGTTAATTAGTACATACCACATATAGGTATATAGTCATACCACATATAGGTATATAGTCATGGTTAATTAGTACATACTACATATAGGTATATAGTCATGGTTAATTAGTACATACTACAGATAGATATATAGTCATGGTTAATTAGTACATACCACATATAGGTATATAGTCATACCACATATAGGTATATAGTCATACCACATATAGGTATATAGTCATGGTTAATTAGTACATACTACATATAGGTATATAGTCATGGTTAATTAGTGCATACTACAGATAGATATATAGTCATGGTTAATCAGTGCATACCACAGATAGGTATATAGTCACGGTTAATTAGTGCATACCACAGATAGATATACAGTCATGGTTAATTAGTACATACCACAGATAGGTATATAGTCATGGTTAATCAGTGCATACCACATATAGGTATATAGTCATGGTTAATTAGTACACACCACAGATAGATATATAGTCATGGTTAATTAGTACATACCACATATAGGTATATAGTTATACCACATATAGGTATATAGTCACGGATAATTAGTACATACTACAGATAGGTATACAGTCATGGTTAATTAGTACATACCACAGATAGGTATATAGCCATGGTTAATTAGTACACACCACAGATAGATATATAGTCATGGTTAATTAGTACATACCACATATAGGTATATAGTCATACCACATATAGGTATATAGTCATGGTTAATTAGTGCATACTACAGATAGATATATAGTCATGGTTAATCAGTGCATACCACATATAGGTATATAGTCATGGTTAATCAGTGCATACCACAGATAGGTGCAGTCATGGTTAATTAGTACATACCACAGATAGATATATAGTCATGGTTAATTAGTACATACCACATATAGGTATATAGTCATGGTTAATCAGTGCATACCACAGATAGGTGCAGTCATGGTTAATTAGTACATACCACAGATAGATATATAGTCATGGTTAATTAGTACATACCACATATAGGTATATAGTCATACCACATATAGGTATATAGTCATGGTTAATTAGTGCATACTACAGATAGATATATAGTCACGCTTAATCAGTGCATACCACAGATAGGTATATAGCCAGGGTTAATTAGTGCATACCACAGATAGGTATATAGTCATAGTTAATTATTTCATACTGCATATAGGTATATAGTCATGGTTAATTAGTGCATACCACAGATAGGTATACAGTCAGGGATAATTAGTGCATACCACAGATAGGTATATAGTCAGGGTTAATCAGTACATACCACAGACAGGTATACAGTAATGGTTAATTAGTGCATACCACACATAGGTATTCAGTCATGGTTAATTAGTGCATACCACAGATAGATATACAGTAATGGTTAATTAGTGCATACCACACATAGGTATTCAGTCATGGTTAATTAGTGCATACCACACATAGATATACAGTAATGGTTAATTAGTGCATACCACAGATAGGTATACAGTCATGGTTAATTAGTGCATACCACAGATAGGTATACAGTCATGGTTAATTAGTGCATACCAC
>JAECUM010010565.1:0-106876 GCA_016617855.1 Megalonaias nervosa
AGGATGTAACCAAACGCATCCGTGAAGCCAAGAAGGAATTTCGTGACGATGGTGCGGCTCATATGTGGTCAACATTCAGAGTTGGAAATGTTGTCGATACTATAATGAATGACAAACGAGGAAGAGAGATTATTAACCACCTTGATGTTCAAAAATATTTTATTTTAATAAAATTTATTGTAAGGACAGACGACGACACTTGGATTATCCGTGACAAGCATGATCCAGTCCGCATACAGTCGGGAAATAATATTGTTCTCTTAAATAATAAATCCAAACCGTATTACGAACGAAGGTACCCTGTGACTGCGGTTGTCTATGCAATATATCCGCTGAATAATAAACCTAACGTTGCGGATCTCAAGTCGATGAGACTGTCAGAGTCAAGAATAAACTGTGTAGCTGAACGAGTTACAGAACACTTCACAAACGCAATACGTGGTAATGGTTTAACAGATTTACGACGTAAAAAAATAAATACGTGGATAGAAGCTGTTAAAGATACTGGAGCATCTATTAAAGATGTTGCTGAGCTGGGAAAGATATTAAAATTTCCAATGACAGTGAAGACGTTAACGGGAGAGATTTTATATAAATCGAAATATGAATCAAGAGGAACTTCGATAGATATTATTGATCATAACACACATGCATGGACTATGGCAGTAACAATATTTCCACGAGACAGAACGGTTAAATTTTATGATGGTCATATATTTGATTTTATCAGAAATATCAGTAAAAGTGACCCTGTATCTGTTTGGTTGTTTCAAAGTTCAGAATATGATTATTATGATCAGATTGTACGGCCCGGTGGTGATATTTATCGTACATGAAGAAATGAAAAATCTTGCATTAAAATATACTTTTGACGATATCAAGGTTGGACAATTGCTAAATAATTGTTTTACCGTTCCATCAGTTGCTGCTCACTTTGCTCAGGAAAAAAATTCATGGAAACCGACACGATCGGAATTTCTTTAAGATGTCCAGAAAAGTTGTATTGAATATGGACACGGTGGATTATGGAATGCTAAATACGATTATAGCGAAGTTATCTCAGTTGATATGGTAGCATGTTATCCTGGAAGTTTTCTTGGATACGGAGAGTGTTCTGAATACTTTAAGAGATTTGGACATCTATCACACGAGATGACCAGAGTTGCGATAAACGGACCCTTACCAGATTTTGACTTAACCGGATTCGCATATATAGACTCATTCGAGTTTACAGAAAATCTCCATCCGATTACTTATGCTTGGTTTGGAAAACATTTTTCAGAAATATGTTGGGTTCCAATAGTACTATTACGATATATGCTCGATGCTGGAATTCATAATCATATATATATAAATGCAGGAAAGAAAGCGATGAGAAACTTGCAAAAGATCTTGGTAGAAAGATACTCGGTAAATTTACACAAGGAGGATCATATGATCATAAACGACACTGTACAAGATTAATTATGGACGATGCTGAACTCGATTTTATAATCGCTGATACAACGGAAAAAAAAAACACATTTATAAGTCGAAGTAATGCTTATTTATCAGACGGAAATAAATTAGGTACAATTGTAAGTTATATTGATGGCGACTCACCGCAGTTTACTCATTTAAGATCTTCAATGCTAGCCTACGTTTCGATAAATCTACTGTCGATGATAAATAGATTTCCTCGTTACGCTGTCAGAGTTGCTACAGATTCGTTTTATATAAATAAAAAATATACGGATTTGTTAAAACCGCTACTCGGTAATGGTGAATGGGGATCATGGAGAATAAAACAAGAAAATATACTTAGTTATTCTGAATCTGCCGACGTTGAAATTAAGGAAATATATTACAAAAATAATCAAATATCAGAATTGTCATCAGCACCATCTGTGTATGATCCTGTGGCTAGACATAAATCTGTTTATCTTAATGGATGCGGTGGTTCAGGTAAAACAACTCGTGTTATTAAATTATTCCTGAACAACCATTCAGATATAATTGTTTTGACACCGACACATAAACTCGCCAGAGAAATAAAAGAACGAGGAGTAAAATCGTGTACATATCATAGTTTCTTCAGATGGTGTGGAGACACATGGACTCCTGAGCGAATGGGTGAGAAATATATATCTAAGTATATTATCTGGGACGAGATAGGCACGGTATCGTTGGAAATATTAAAAATATTCCTTGAATGGTTATCGACTAAAAATACTGCTGTAATATTGCGTGGCGATCATGGTCAACCACCACCCTTTATTGGACAGTCTCCACATGAATGGCTGAAGAATAATGTAGATTATTATGAAGAAATAACTGATGACCATAGAGCTATTGATGAACCTCTGAAAGAGTTTAAAAGGTTAATCAGACTGCAGCCTGATAAAATACACTGTGAGATAATGCGTAAAGTAATTCCAGAAACAACTATGAATGATTTTCTGAATTTATGGAGACCTGCTGATTTGATAGTTGTGAGTAGAAAGATAGTTCGTGATGAACTGCAAGAGAAATTATTTACGTTACGTAAAGAAAAGTTTTCAAATCTACCTGTACCATTATGTTATCGCCCAGCAGATACTCGACGACAGAATATTGAAGTTGAAATTCCTGGTGGTGGAATACAAAATCTTGTATTGAATGATATTGTTTTGGTTGCTGTGGATTTTGTTGAGAGTGCGTTGAGCATGGATAAATCTCCATGGACGTTAATACACGCTATAACGATTCACTCGTCACAGGGATTAACTATTTCTGATACAAATATCTGGATTGTTGATGATCGGATCGAATGGTCAAATTTAGTTTATCTCGCAGTATCTCGAGTCAGAAGAATATCTCAGCTGCACAGGGTTATTATGAATTTTACATAAAATAATGATCAAACTGTTAGCAATGATGTAATAAGAAAAAACTATCTGGTTATAAGCAATGTGACAAAAAAAAAATAAGCGTGACTTTGATATTGATACTGAATTTATTATAACACAAAAACAAAGACAGAATAATCATTGTGCAAGCTGTAACGCAATAATGTTGTGGCAATATTTGAATAATAATCCAAGACAATTTACCGTAGACAGAATTAATAGTGATCTTGGTCACACACGTGATAATGTGATGCTGACATGTCTCGAATGTAATCGACGTAGAGTTGCTAGTTTACATAAGTGAAGGTGGTGGTAATTGTGTGTCCTCAGGAATTACTTGTAACTGTTCACGTACAAATCCACGTTGAGGGGCGGTTGAATCTAATCTGTAGATTGCAGGTCTACCTGTGGATCTAACCACGCTAGAAATTTTATGTGTAGTCACACTCCAGATAGGATCAGTTGCTCTTTTTCTACCACCTTCAAGTTCACCAGGTTCATATAAATATCTTACAGTTACATTACCTAATACTGGTTGAGAGGAAGATTCATGTTGGCGTATTTGTATATATATTTTATTGTGATCGCATTAGAAGGTTTCATGGAAGTTGCACGAGTAATTTCATTATTTAACGCAGCTATCACACTTGGTAACCTTGCAACCCATTCACGAGATCTCTCACCGAACTTAAAGTCAGTAGATATTTCCCTTGCATATTGATATACAAATAACCGCTCAGCAAGTGTTCGATTAAATCGTTCAACGATTGCCTGATCACGATGAATTTCAGTGTGTCCTCGTCTGATTTTAACTTTATGTTTTTTCATCAATGATAATACTGCACCAAGAAATTCTTTGCCAGGATCAACTTGTAATAGTTGTGGCCATCGTAGACCACCTTGTGGTCCGGATCCTCGTTGATAAATTCGTTCAAACGCACATGCAACTTCAGTTGCTGTCTTTGTTGATAATGGCTCCGCTTCCTTATATCTACTTGCAACGTCAAAGACAGTTAACGCGTATTTGTATGTGCGTAGTTGACGTCTACCAATTTTAATGGTGTCATGTGGTAAAAATAAAATATCAGCTTGATGAACTTCATTAGGGGCGCTGACATCGAAATGTGCGTACTGAATATTTTTAGGTGGTGGTAGATAAATTTGCCATATTGCCTGTCGTGCTAACCAATTTGCAGCAACAGAACGTGAGACTTTTGCTGCTTCAGCAAGTCTACTAATCGCTGCTCTGCCCCTCCAATATCCTCTTGGGCTATAATAAATAGATTCCATTATAATATTTATATAATTAATTACCCGGCCCCTAACATTATTTTACCTTTCATAGCAGTTTTTATTAGAAAACTAGCGAGGCACCATCCAGCACTACCAAATTCTATTAGAATGATTATAATAGGCCCATCTGGATCTGGTAAGACACAATTATTACTTAATCTGATAATGAGATGGCTCAAGTGGAATAAATTATATTTAGTAGCACCATCTGTAGATGATCAACGATGTTATGAAGTACTTAAAGATTTTAATAAAAATGCAAAATTATTAGACGAAGACGGAAACGATATTATTGATTTTATCACCGATATTGATGAAGCGCCATCTGTAGATGACCTGGATGGATTTATTAATAACCTCGTAGTATATGATGATGTGATGCTGGACAAACAATCAAATCCAGCTCGGATATTCTCCAGAGGCAGACACAAAAATACTGACGTGATTTATGTTACACAACGTTATACACAAATACCTAAAGTAATTAGAGACAACTGCAATATTTTAGTTGTGTTTAATGGAGTAGATAATTATACTTTACAAAATATTTATTATACTTGGTGTTCAGGGGATATGGACATAATCAAGTTCAAAAACTTCTTTTCAAAAGCACAGGCTGTTCCGTTCGGATTTATTGCGATAAATTTACATGACCCAAGATCTAGATATCGTATAGGTCTGGATAAAATCTTTGGTTAATTACTGCAGCAGCAGAGGAGGTGAACGACCAATATTGAGTGACCCGGCGAGTAAACGAGTCGCATAAAAATTTGAAAAAAATACGTCAACGATGGAATAACAAAAATGAGCTAACCCAGACGATTTGACGTTATTGTGGTCTGTTTTCCACCGTATGGAAATATGCTCGGTTAGAGGTTTCAGTTTAACGTTATTGACCTTGTTTTGTTTTTTTTTCAGCCTTTGTATGAACCTTTATTTTTTGTAAATAAGGTCTCAGGCAAAATGGTCTGTTCACCCTTCCTGCTGCTACACCTGTCTTCGTACGAGACGAAATAAATCTGTATTTGCTGGTACCACATTTTACACACTTGCCTGTAAGTGCACGCTTTTTATTTTTTGTTATTACTGTTGTTAATCCACTGTTGGGGGTGGATGCTCTGCATCGAACACAATATAAATTCATATTATTTATTATATTTGTACAAAATGCATGTCATTGATTTCTCAGCGACACGAAGCAAGAGCCAATCAAACATCATGCAGCGCTACCAAATTCTATCACAGCAATTATTACAGGTCCATCTGGGTCTGGTAAGCCGCAATTATTGCTTAATCTAATAATGAGATGCCTGAAGTGGGATAAGTTGTATTTGGTGGCACCATCGTAGATGATCAGCGATGCTACGATGTGCTTAAAGATTTTGATGAAGAAGCGAAGTCGTTAAATGAAGATGAAGATGATATTGATTTTATCACCGATATTGATGAAGCTCCATCTGTGGATGATCTCGATGGACGTATTAATAATTTCGTAGTGTACGATGATGTGATGCTGGATAAACAATCAAATCCAGCTCGGATATTTTCCCGAGGAGACACACAAATACAGACGTGATTTATGTTACTCAGCGATATACACAGCTACCTAAAGTGATCAGAGATAACTGCAATATTTTAGTTGTGTTTAATGTAGTCGGAACACATACTCTGCGAAACATTCGTCAGACTTGGTGTTTAGGGGATATGGATAGGATTAAATTCAAAAATTTCTTCTCAAAAGCGCAAGCTACCCACACGGATTTATCACGATAAATTTACATGATCCTCGTTCGCGATATCGTATAGGTCTCGATAAAATTTTTGATTGACAGACACAGCTGCGGGGAGGGCGACGACAAAGAGTGAGTGAGCGGTTACATAAAGAACACGCCATAAAAAACAGAAATATAAATGTCAAAAAATAAAGTAACAAAAATAAGCTAACCCAAATAGGAATGTTTCGGGTCGGTTAGAAGCTTCGGTTTGACGTTATTGACGTTCGTATTTTCGTTTTTGTAGGAAGCTTTATTTTTCGGCGAAATCTCTAATTGAAAAAGTTGTAGGATTCGCCCTCCCTGCTGCTCGTCTCATTCATACGTCCAGAAAGGCGGACCTTGACCAAAGTGCATACCGTGACAGTGACCACATTCTTATTGAGTGTGTCGACTTCCACCATGCGAGACAAGTATTTTAATGTGAACTGCATGAAGAAATTGTATTTATGATAATATCTCACCTAGAAATATCTTGGACTTTTGAAGGAATGCAAATTTCAACAATTGTTAAAGGTTTTTATATGTACTACATTTGTTTTGGTTTTCTCCATGCATTTTGCAGAATTTAGCATCTTTACGTTTTATATTTTATTTTGTTGTACTTCATGTTTGAATTTATTTGAAAGTTCTCTTCCTAAACGTTTGTACAATTCACTGATGCATGTTCCGAACTTGAGCCTTTAGTTTACACCATATAGCCACAACCTGTTGTGCCGTACAATGCTACTACATACCACAGAAACGAGAATGGGGTAGAAAAAATGTGAGTATCAGGTTCAGTAAAACGAAATACACGTGTATAGAGAAAATGAACTAAACAAGCAAAGACAAACAAAAATTTGATCTTTATATATTGAGGTCATGTAGGTCACCGGCTCAAAGTAAATTATACATGCAATATTAAGAAATAATTAGCATATGAATGAAATAGAAAACAAAAAATATTAATAGGCAAATAATGTGTTACAGCTTTATTAGAGTACTTGGTTCGATACCAGCACGTGTCAACTGTCTCGTTGTGTCCTTGGGTAAGACACTTAGTACTATGACATGAATACCGTTAAAACCAATAAAACAAAAACAAAATAACTTACCTGTCTTTCACAGGTGAGAAAAATGACGTTTCTGCCATTTACTAATGTTTCTATATAATCAAATCGTAGACAACAATACAGATGTAAATATTAACAAAAGCGGAACCGGTACCATAATTTCAGACTCAGAGTAGATACATTACGGTGGAGAATATTAACCGCGAAACTCCTCAACAAAAACATCTCTCTCTCTCTCTCTCTCTCTCTCTCTCTCTCTCTCTCTCTCTCTCTCGTTAGCGCGCGTACCCGCATTAAACATCCAACATACATTGACCATACAACGAAATAATGGTTCTTTCCGAACATATTGGACTTTGGGCCAGTAACATTTAAAACAAAGAGTGAAATCTTTTGAAATAGTTACTGGTCCACTCTCAAATAGCTGATGCCGGGAAGAAAAGCGGGCAGCAATATCAAACGTTGAATGGGACCCTGACTCCTTCTTCTCCTCCACCCAAAGTATTTACAAAAATACCCCCAAACATGTACTACCCATCAACTCTAAAATTGCCACTATTTGCAGACCAATAAACAATCGATACTCGCATAAGTTAATTAACATATTGTGGCAGGTGATTCTCTCATTTTTAATTTTAAAGAAAAGCATTTCATATGACTAAGTTTGTTTGTGAATATACAGCAGTCAGTCCAGCTTGGTTTCTAACCGGTAAATGGGAATGATGGAGACTGGATATATTTGTCGCATTAGAAAAAGTTCGCTGAAAAAAGCAAAATGTTTGTGGGAATCGAACCATGTTCTTTTGTTTCGTGGCTGGTAGATTCTCTACCACGTGAGCAAGCAACAGGGTTATAGACTGCAAACATATATTGGCTTACACTGTCTGTCTTGAAGCTGACGTGTTAATACTGTTCAACAACCCTTTTCTTTGCTGACTTTTGTAACATTTATTTGCTAAATTGTTTAAGTAATTTTTATAGTTTTCTTTAAAAAATTAAGTACACACATTTTCTATTTAGCAGAGACAGTGCGCATTTTATTGCGCGTGATAGACGATCCTTTTGTTATGTAATCAACGTCATTATAATAAAAATACGTGCCCACTATTTTGATAGCCTCCACCCCACCTCCAATAAGGTGGAACTACCGTGTTTTGTCGTGATGTAGTCTATCCGTTTGCATGTATGTTGCCAATTTAGTTTCCACACTTTAGTTGTTCACCACGCAGTGTCCCAACTTTGTGGACAACTTTCACATTGAGCAAGGAAGATTGATTTTCATTTCTGACTCAAAAACTCAATTACCAACATCGCTGTAACAGTCAGAAGGAAAATGGTTTCTTCAAAATAACTCGGGTTCTCCACCATGAACGGTTTCTACAAATTGAGGACAAAGTGCACTCGGGGTTAGAAAGAACTCTTGATTTTAGAACCATACGATCAAAGGACAATGCTATTGGCTGAAAATAAGAAAATGGCACAATAGCATTAGTTCAACATCGTAGACCTGGACCAATGACCTTCACTTGCGTAAGGTCAAAAAAAAAAAAAAACAATATGTCACAGATAAGTGTCACTCTGACTGAAAGACAAAACAAATCATTTCTGTGCATACGCATAAAATAGAAAACAAAACCAGAAAAAAACACCTATTATGCTGTAGAAGACTAGTAAACAAGGGGGGGGGGGCGTATCATGTGTCGCGAAATGTGTTCTGCATTGGCTTTGATATAGCAAGTTTTGATTTGTGTATGCGCGTGCGTGTATGAATATATGAAGAAATACAATACAGTACAGCAGAGTCTACACCTTATACTGTTAATCCTCCGCCCCACGGCAGGTAAAACCTGATAACAGAATTGCATCTCGAACGTTAAATCTTTTTGTTTTGCTTTATTTGCATGCAACAATAAATCTGTCTATCTTTCTGTTTGTTACGATATCTTTACTGTGATAACTGGCATTGTTCAGGCACATTGAACAATTAACTTAATAAAGACACCTCTCAATATCTCTTTACTGTGTTCAGAACCCCCTCTAGCGCCTTTCCCCAAAAGCTGGGGCATGTGCGCAAGGAAAGTTAAAATTTAAGAAAGGATAAAAAAAGAATGAAGGAAACATTGCTTACAAACTTTTTGTTTTCTTTATCGTACATCTGAAGGTTTAAAGTAAATTCTAGTAATTAGAGTACTGTATGAAAGGTCAGTCTCATAAGACACGAACTAATAACTGAAAAGTACAGAAAAAGTCGTGTCTCATGTGCACAAATATATTCTCTTTTTGTATGGTTAGATTCTGGTAATCTTTTAGGAACCAACCATTTAATCTGGGAGTGAGGAAGGGACGATGGTTTGTCTTTATTTTGTTGCTGACGATAATTTTTCCCCCAGCATAAATCAAAGCAGGATTAATTTTTCCAAGCTATTTTAGAGGGATTTTTAATTTCACGTCTCACCCACACTCTAAAATTAAATAGACTATCCCTCAGTTTTTCGTCGTCGATACTCGCCCTGTCCAACTCGACATTCATTTTATTTTAAATGAGATGTTAATGCAAATGTTGCAGTAAGTGCAGTAATTGCTCTTATATTCACCCATTTTTTCAATACTGTAGCATGGGTAGAAAATATTATTTTTGTTCAATACACCAGTAGGTGCTATAAATGATACCACCTGTCATCGAGGCGTTTCTCTCATTGCCATTCACCAGCATCTTGAATAACAAGGTTGACATCGTGGTCAGCTAATAGAGAGGGAATCTACAATGCTCAATCTGGTTTCCTTAAGAGGTGAGCTCCTGTTGAGAAGCTGTCAATTCTTCCAACGTTGTTGCTTAAATATTTATTTAGACTTTGTGGCAGATTTTATTGTCTTTCTGTCAATTTTTCCAAGGCATTTGATTGGATAAATCACTCGAAAAGCTTATTTACTGCTTAGTGAAGAAGGGTATTATATGAACGTTTATAATAGTTTATGCGCATGTGTCTAAATGGTTAGGTACTATGGTCCTTATAAAGTTATAAAGAAAGTAAGTGACTTAAATTACATCAGTAGCATTCCTGGAAGGCAAAAAAGAAACAATTTTGTCATGTTGATATGTTAAAGGAGTATCTGGATAGAGATAACTCTGTAAATCATTCAATAAATTTAGTTTGACCGGTCTCGCACAGAGAATTTAAATGATGATGTGAAATCGGACTGTAGTGTCTATGGTGTAACCAATCTTCGGAATTCGAAAATATTTGAAAATCGGGACCAGAAACTTTCCCATCTGCTGCAAGAACAGAAGAGCGAATTAAAACAACTATTATTTGAATATGAGCACTTGCTTCCAGATATTCCAAAATAAACAAATACAATCTACCATGACCTTCAAACAGAAATGTTTGATAAAAGAAAGTTTGCTCTAGATTTTCCATTGTTGCTGAACCCGTGATTTGTTAAGTTAAAAAAAACAAAATTTCATTGGTCTGACAAGTGTCAGGATTTGTTTGGTTTTTTTTATAAGTTAAAGGTCATATTCAAGAGTGCGCCAGTTCTTTCAGTTCCAGATTGCAGGTAGTAATTTAAAATGTCTGTTGATGCAAGTCATGTAGGGGTTGGTGGAGTACAGATGTAGAAAGGCAACAATGCTGTGGATCATCCAGTGTGACATTTTCCTAAAACACTAAACAAGTACCAGACAAAATTATTCCACGATCGAGAGGGAATATTTGGCTTAAATATTGGTTTTACATTACTTTGACATGTATGTTGGTTCAGCTCATTCTCCGACTGTTGTATTCTGTGAGCATAACCCCGTAATTTCATGAATAAAATGAAGAACCAAAAAATCAGAGGTTATTGAGATGGAGTTTGATGTTGGAGGAATAGGACACTGATATTAGGCACCTCAAGAAAAAAATATCTGATTGAAGACGTTGTATCGTTCATAAAACATATTCCTATGCAATATTAATTATACGTACATTTGAAAAATATATCAAAGAAAGATTTATTGTATAAATCTCTTTCCTTATGAGGTTATGAGGGGATGTGTTATATAGTGGTGGTGTGTTACATATATATATATATATATATATATATATATATATATATATATATATATATATATATATATATATATATATATATATATATATATATATATATATATATATATATATATATAATACTGATTTCTTTATGATGGAGGCTTTGTACTTTTAAACACAGTGCGTAGTTTCAAAATGGTGACATGTACCTATATTGACGTAAACATGATTATGTGATTCGAGTTCAAGTTGTTGGTTTTCTTGCAAGGCCAGGATGACCGAATTCCTGATTGGCTGGCTGTTAAGGTACTTGACCTTGTGATAAATTTGTATTGATCGAGAGTGGGTATTGTATCCTATTTCTAGTTTTGAAACTGCATGTTAGTTTTCTATATATGAGATGCTTTACTGAAAATTAGGATTCCAAGCATAAACATGAGTCTTAGTCGAAGAATATAGTTATGATCATCTGAGAGGATATTATTTATTTATTTATTTATTTATTTATTTATTTATTTATCTGTTGAAATTACAAAGTGCTCGGACTTTTCGGATTTAGTAGCTGTATTAGGGTTGCTGTGAATTCACTTAAAGACATTTTAGATCATACCACTATGATACATCAAGGCTATTGGCATATCAGCACAACAGAATGAACTTCATTCGGAATACCACTGGAACTCATTTGGATTACTCGATACTTTTGGACTTGTGATAGAACTTTAGGACTATTTAGGATTTCGTTCACCATACTTAAAGTTATTTTCAATTTTTCACTTTGTATTTTAGGGAAATAAATTATATTTTGAATGCTACAAAACTTATTGGTTTTCGCTTTTTTCTGTTGCTTAGTTTAAGGCCATGGAATCGGAACAGTAAGTCTTAGGAATTCTTTATCTGCATCATTTTTTCTTCATTCAGTGCACAACCTTACTGGCATCTATTTTTACATAATATATTTGGTTGCATGTTGTTTCAGTACGAAGTGCAATCCAAAATAGACCCTCGGAGTCTTTACAAGCGCTTCTAGAGAATACAAAAAGCATTCGATGCACTCGTCAAGGAGTCATCAGTCATCTGGATCAAAATAATTTAACAACACCTTACAATATTTTAAGCCTTTCACCTCTGACCTTTTATCTGCAGGTTTGTAAATTTCTAAATTTGCTTTATTCATGTAGAAGTTTTCTCGCGAAAAACAAATTGAACATTCCACTAAGCAATTGCTGATTGGGTATATCTGAGTGACTTTGACACTTTCTTACCTACTCAAGTTAATATTTGTAACGAATGTGCACGCCACCAGGAGCTCCCATAACAAACCATGGACTGAATGTATGAAAGCCAGTACTATTCTTTAGCCGACCAATTCGTGATAGTTTTGTTACCTGATAATAAAGTATGTCACACAAAGTACATTTACAGGTGAAATTTATTTATATCTCCTAAATCGTGAATAAAACTAGACGTCCTATACTGTACAAAAGTACCCATCAAACTGTTGTTGTTGTTGTAGGGTTTAACGCCATCTCTCAACACAAGATAGGCTATACATGGCGGCCAGTATCAGTGGTGGAGGAAGAACCCGGGAAAACCCCAGAAAGAACCACCGACCCACGAGAAGCTACTGGTAATCTTTCTCACATACCCACAATGGCCGAACCTGAGATTCGAACCCACGCAGACAGAGGTGAGATGGCAATGATCCGTAACGGTGAGCGCTGTAGCCCATCAAACTGTACGAAGCAGCGTACTGACTGGAAGCTTAAGTGACATTAAAGTATATAATAACATGAACATAACTAACACAGTCGCAAAGATGAAATATAGTTCATGTGATTGCTGGCGAAAATTTACTTGCTGATGTATGACGAGTTCATTCAATGTGCGAAATAGTTTTATCGTCCCTGAAAAAAAATGTTTCAACTTCTATAAATTACGTATGAATTCTTTCTTTCAGTCATTAATTAACGATGTTACTGAATTCATTATTCGTGTAATCGGTACATTCCTGAAGCACCAAAATATCAATGTTTCTGTCCATATGAAGTATTGATAATTGTATGGATTTTTTGTTGTCCAATGTCAATTTCGTGTTAGGAAATCTCTTTTCGGACGAAATATGTCATAATTCCAGCCATCCAACAAGAAGGGCTCTTGGGGATACATAGAAGATTGGGCTCAATAGTTTCGTCAAATATGACGTGAGTATAAATGTTTCTTAAACAGAAGTCTTATTCTTTTATTTTTATTGATTGAAATAACATTTTTACAACTGAATATAAAATATTTACTTAAGTCTATATATTGTACGAATTCCATGCCGCTTAACCTCTGACCTTTACTCCCTAAACTCTGACCTTTATGTTAAATCATTGGTCCTCAAATTTTTGCTAAAATACCTCGGTCATTAGTCGTCAAATTTCTATGAGTAAAACCTGGTCCTCCTACACTGCCGGCCTTCAAACTTTTATGAGAAAAATCTGGACCAGTGGTCGCCAGAATTTTATGAAAACACCTGGGCCAGTGGACGACAAAATATTATGTAAAAAATCCTGTGTTGTGGCCGCCAAAATGTTATGAAAAAAACAAGGCCAGTGATCGCCAAAATTGTACGAATAAACATAGGTCAGTGGTCGTCAAAATTTTCTGAACAGAAAACCAAAGATCCGAAAAAAACCCAAACAACAAAAACCAAAAACAAACAAAAAAAATAGACAACAGGACAGTGGTCTCATAAATTAAACTTATAAAACAGTTGCCTTCAAACTCTTATGAAAAAAAACTCACTAGTCTGAAGCATTGTGTAAAAAAAAGGACAACGGCCATTAGGCAAAATCTTGAGAATATAAAAATGATCTACTTGTCTTAAAACTTGTATGAAAAACCACCGATCATTCAATATGCTTTGAAATACCCGAGTGACATTAAACATTTCATGAAAATACATAGGGCCACCCACACGTCCTATACATAAAAACATATGATAAAACGCCGACGCCTATCATCTAATTTTTTAATTTCAAATTGACTCTACGGGGAATACAAAGAATTATCAGACATGTTTAATAAATAAAACAAAAAAAATAAAAAAAAATAAAAAAGAAAAGAAAAGAAAATAAAGAAGCACAAAACAAAAGCAGCAGCAAACAAAGAACATAAAACTTATAAGTAGTGCACCTTAACCTTGACCTTCAACCCAATTTAATTCATCACCTGTTAAAGGAATAGAAAATAAAATGTAAAGAGATATAGATATATTATCCAGAAAATGCATATTTTACATACAAATCACTAAAAATTTTTGATAATTACTTTAAAATGTGAGGATGATTGAATGAACAGATATAGGGCACGGTGTGATATGAAATTTTGGCAAAATCAATTAAACTCGGCAGTTTGAGTGGCAACATTAGGGTGTGAAATCTCTTATTGCCACTTGTCACATGAAATTATGCAAAACTTTAGTAAAATAAATATATGTATAACATCGATACTTTCAGGTATGAAAACTGTTGTCAGAGTGTAGATACCATTATCAGTCGAACAATATTTTCATGCAACAAATGATGATAAAGACCAAGAGCATTTTGTTTTAAAATTTTAAATAACTTTAATATTGCAGCTAATACTGAATGGAGATATATTAATGGAAAAAATATATTATCGTGTTTATAATGGGCCTGTAGCATATAAAAAACCACATGTCAAGTATTTGGAGAACCTACACCAAGTATTATGTTAAGTATTTTAAAACGACAGTATAGTTATAGAGTTGGAACAGTCAAAGTAGAGACGCACGTTAGCTAAACGAATTAGTACAAAGGTATCACTCCATTAAGAAAAATGGACATATTTCTTGCTTAAATATAGCAAAGGACTAACAAATGGATGAATAAGGCGTATAGATCGAAGTATTATATCATATATAATGTCTGTTTTAGCAGGTCAGATAAATAATAGAACAACTATTACACCAACTGGTTCTAGTTTTAATGGAATGGGAAGTATGGTAGGTTATAATAATAATTTACAAGAGTCATCCGATTTATTTGTACAGAGAATAAATGCTACCTTTAACACTGACTTGGTAACAAATGTATCACCAGTAGCTGATAAGCAGTTGGCAGCAATTCGTAAAAAGACAAACACCAAAGATAATAATGTTAATAAGCATTATTACGAAGACATGCGTGCAATACCAACAATAGGAACCACAACTAATATATCTGATATAAAAACTAAAAATCATAAAATAAAAAACAGAAAGAAAATAGGCGTTCATTATCACGTTTTTACATAAATTAACTAGCTCGTTAAGCTCGAATCCTTTTTGTTACTACAAATGAACCTTTTCGAACAGTTGCGTAAACAAGCAAATTAATGTTAATATTAGCTAAAAGACAATATCAGTTATTAAATAAATAACTTTTCCGGCCTATATTAAATGCACTTTACACACCAAAATTATGCCAGGCTATACCTATACTGCTACTGCATCTGACATGATTTAAAGATTGTCTGTCAAGTTAGTTTCATCAGCATCAGCTATTATCTGTTGCCGTCATTGATTCAGATGTGCTCAGTTATATTTTCTCATTAGATATAGTTGGTTGTCCAGTATGTTTTTTAATTCTGTCAGATTAGTACAATTGGATGATAGTCATATATATCCTTCTTTTGTCCAAAGTACAGCCACTTCCTTGTTTAGATAGGTGATAAAATTTTATGCAGTTTTTACTCTTTATAGAAACTTAAATTAGATTTGTCTGTATCTTCATAATACAATATTGTCTTGTATAAAATTAAAAGCATAATTAAACAACATTGTCTTTTTTTAATTATTTCTTCAATTCGTTCAAATTATTAATTGAAAGAAATGTACTTACTTCGCAATCACTTTAATATTTTGATTGATCAAGCATTTGCAAACTTTTTCACGTTTTCCTGAATTGTTTCGAATGCATTTTATAAAACTCCTTACTGGTTAAGTGTTCGGCAGTTAGTTTCTTGTATGTTCCATTTACTATACTAATTTTTATTTCTTTATTTGTAGGCTTTGATTATTCCATCTTCACATGGGGTACTGGCGCCAATATTTTGTTTAGATTCTAAAAGCCTAATTCGTTTTCAAATTGCTCTTGGTCTCTTTAACTAGTGCAAAATAGCATAAGTTGGTCATGTAGAAGAACCTGAAACTGAAGAATGAAAAAGGAACAATTCACACTGAAGAACACGAAACTTCTGTTTATGAAAATCCTGTTATAAGACAATTTATCATAGGATGGATTTAAAACCCTTCAACACATAATTTCATGATGATTGCAAAGAATTACAGATATATGAAACATAAACGGAATTAGATACTTTTCTGATGCTGTATCATTCATCCAATTTCAGCATTAAGTGATAGTTTGATAATTTTTAAGCACGTTATTTTCAAAAAGAATGATGTAAAAAGTTATGTTAGTGTGTGTGATCTCAATTTTTGACGTAGTTTTAGATAATTTTCAGTCATTTAGCTACGATGTCTGCAGTGTGGCAGTTTATAGTGATGTCTGGCACTGGGGCATCATACCGCAGACATGCAACATCATGTCCGACCCAGTTACATTATCCTGACACCAGACCAACCAGTCCTAACACTAACCTCTTAAAGCTGAGCGACATGCGAGGCAGCTACTAGTACCAATTTTATAAGTCTTTGGTATGCGACCTCTCGCATCCGAAGCGGACGCCCTAACCACTTAGGCCACTGAAGCAGTCAGTTACATTAGAAAGTCAATAGCTATATATAATATTTCAGATATATGAAAGCTGAAATAACTTGAAGGCAACTTGAAAATATCTTGACAACAACTTGAGGGTAACTTGGAAATAACTTGAATAACCTTTTGAAAAAACTTTAATTTCGTTTCAAAATAAATGGAAGGATGTAAAGTAAAACTGAGAAGATAACTTTTTCAAAAGATGCAAAATCCTCGTAGAATTAACTCGAACAACTTGAAAAACGTTCAAAAGAAGTTTCAAAAGCCAAAGCTGGAAAATTAAACAAAATATAATGGCTACTGAGAGAGCTGAATTCACAGATTCACACAAGCATTGTTGTTTTTGGAGTATGTAATATATATTATAAACATATTTTTAAAGTAACAATCCAAAACGCCTAAGAAAGACTCAGTGATGACGGAGCCTACCAACACAGATCACAAGAGCCAAATAAAGCGAATCCATTTCCAGAAATGTTGTAGCGGAGTTATGATGGCATTGCAATATCTAATACAATTTTTTTTAATATAGGACATACAAACAACATTCAAAAACACTATTTAACGTGCAGTATTAAACTGAACTCTTGCAGTAAGTTACACTATGCTTTTGAACAGGTTTTTATTTCAAATAGATTCCATAATTAACATGTGTAATAAAAAAGTAATATAATTGGTTATTTCAATTTATTTCAGTCAATTTACAATTGACCATCAACCAGCCCAGGAGATACTACCAGACAAAATAAATGAATAGTTTGGGATTAGCTTAAGTTAATACCACTGTATTAATTTTAGGCAAATGAAAATTAATGAAATTAAGAAGGTTTAGTTAAGAGACAGAATTTTACAGACATGTAAGAAAACAGCACATGAATAGAGCAGCCTTCAGTTTTATTGCTCTGATTGGTACAGCATGTGTTTCCGGTGAAATGAGTGCTGTACCTGCTAGATCGGGGGTTGCCGCAATTAAAGTAATCAGTATTATAAATGGTCAGCTTCGTCCGTTTAGTAAACTAGTGCCTGTTTTCAGTTACTCTATATATTCATTATTAGTATATGCTACTTTTTTCCCTGTTAAATTTACATTGTCAGAATCGTGCAGTATTTTTCATACTACATAGCTTCACACTGCACAATATGTCTGTCTAAAAATAGTACAGTGTATTAGGAACTACTTTGTAAGCAATCAATTATCGTAAATGGAATGGTTCAAACTATGACTACTGCTCTCTGGGGTTTATAAAAAGAGCACTGAAAAGCATAATGAGGCCAAGGGCTATCGCATATCTATCAGAGACGTTCCGTTTTACAAGTCAGTCAAAACACTAAATTCGACAAAAAAAAGCAACTGAAGGTTTTGATAGGAAACTAAGAGCATCCGAGTCAATCAGCCAAGACGAGGAAAAAGTATTATTTCCGCTGGCTAAATGGACTGTCACACAATAGCTGCATTACAATTTTCCCCATTTTGATGCAATGTTAGGCTAGCGATAGAAGCCATACACTGTACGCTACAGGTCATAGCTGGGGTCCCTCTAACAGAAAGCATGCAAGTGACAGGGCATAAACATACGTCTTCTTTAACTGGTAATATGAATGGTAATACAAATATACTTACATTTATGCATCTTGAATTTCCACTAAATGTACTTTCTTAAGTAAGTTCTCCAAATCCTAATGACATGACTCATATCATGGAAAACCTGATACAAACTGCAACTGTACTGTAATTTCGACTACATTTCTAACTGAAATCACTGCACTCAAACCAAAATGAATGATGTGATATTCCATAGCGTCTTTATGATAATTTCAATTAAAAAAATTCATATTTTTCACCACATTATATGATTCCAAACAATGACAGAAGAGAAACACGGGTTCAGATGATTCAACTGCTCAAATCACACGTACATCAGACGTAATTAACCCAATAAATCCAGTCCATCACAAGCAGAAAAGCAAAATTGAGTTGAATCGACAGAAAAACAAAATCCATCTATTCCAGACCAACTGTAAAAGTTGTTTCAATACGCATTCATTCACAATATGACTCTAAATTTCATTTTTAAGTATGAGAATATTTTCTGAACTGTCAAGCGCGCGACAATGTTCAAAGGTCACTGGGTGAAGCTATGCATGGATTAATATTGTTACCCTATATGGATGAATCTATAGCTGTGTATTTATTTTGGAATACAGCATAAATTCAATTTGTTTCTTGTAGTGTATTTTCTTATTATTAACGATTAGGCAGGAACAAAATGAAAATATAATAAAAAGGTTACTGCATTTGTATGGGAAAATATGAACTCATTTTTCAGACTAATACTGCACTCCCAAGGTCGTGCAGTATTGCTCAGAGAAATGCATTATTTTCCCATACCAATGCAGTAACCTATAAGTACCAAATCTGTGAAATCATGTTTTCAATGAGAGTAATAGGTTAGAGTTAGTTTTACACTATGTTTGACAACTTGCATATTTGGAAATCTTAAATATGCTGAAGTTATTTAGAAATCTTAAACTTTCTTGATAATAATTTGGCTGGAAACACTCTAATTTATTGATCACTGTTACTGAAAACTAACAAAATTGTGGGATATTTGCCAGCATTTTATCCTATTGTTTTCGATGTATAGGAGGTGTGGGTTGCCCAATGGCTTTTCATAAACCTTTGAATTTCAGTAGGATCTATCAAAACATACTTAAGATCACTGACCTTAGGTTTTCATAAAATTTGAAGACAAGTGATTCAGGATTTTTCAAAAGGTTTAATGACCAGTGACCGATTGTATTTTTCCATTAATTGTTTAGACCAGTAGCTCAGATTTTTCTTTAAAAAAATGTAAAGTCCACTTTTCCAATTTTGTTTTTAGTAACATTTTGACGACCACTGGCTCAGGTTGTTGTTTCTTTCATAAACATTTGACAAACACTGGCCCAGGTTTTTTCCAAAACAATTTCATGACCACTGGCCCATGTTTTTCTCATGAACATTTGGCAACCATTGACCCGGTTTTTATTATTACAGTTTTGGCAATCACTAGCCCAGGCTTTTCTTATACCACATTGAAAGCCAGTGGCATTGGTAGCCTAGGTTCTTATTATGAAAATGTGGTGACAACTGGCCCAGGTCTTTTAGAAAATTTTGGGTTCCAATGGCCTTGGGTGCAGGTCAGAGATATGGTGAAGGTCAGAGATGAGTGCTGAAGGTCAGTGGGTATGTGACTTAGGATCCATATATCTACTCTTTTATAATCTTTCTGCTTCATACTTCTATTTGTGTGAATCAGCTCATGACTTTTAAAATGTGTCAGATGCTTTGCTGATACAGATCTCTGTATTTCAGATCAAATTGTCATAGGAATAAATCAGATTGGAAATTTCATCCAAGATCTACACAAACATGGCATCTGGTGATGAAAACAATCATTTATTCTTAACAATGTTCAAACTGATATAAACAGTGAATCTTAATTTAGAATTTATACTTTTTTAGTACGAAGAGAGTTCAAAGCATTTATGAAGTTTTATATATAACGTATGTGTTATATTTTTATGTGTATCAGTTTGTCATAAAAGTGTTTTTCTATGTACATGAGTGATTTTTGCAACTCAAAAACTCAAATTTTCACTGTTATCAATATACTCTGACCATTCATTATTTTTTATTTATATTTTACTGGGCAAAGGTCAAGACTGGCATTTAATAAAGGTCACTCTGCCTATCAATAATACTAAAATATAAAGGTAAATTCGGACTCTTTCATGGAGAAGAGATTCTCACACTAACAATTCTTTCACTTGCCACAATTCGACTCATGAGCATATCAGCTTACCATATATACTTGAGGAGTCCAACTGCAAACTGAACAGTTTGTTAGGAGTAATCAGTAGAACAAACAAGGCAGACCCTGATCTGCAGGTGCATTATGTTAATGCAGATAAGGATATTTGTTGTTTACAATTTGACTCAACTTATAAGTAAGTATATGCGGAAGGTAGTACTTGATGTACCATTAAGTACTGTAATGTGCTAAGCATGCTTACTTCATTCTGCAGTGCCAACTGTAGTGCATGTAAATATTTCCAATTATGCTGTAGATATTTGTTTCAGGGTCTTCTGTCTGGTTACATTTTTCATCTCTGAATACTTTAATTACTCACTTATAAGTCGAATGAAACTGCAAGCAACACAGATCTAGTTCTGCCGTAGCATAATGTACCTGTACATTAGGGTCTATGTTGTTTGTTCTACAGATTACTCCTAACAAACTGCACAGACCCAGACTTGCCAGATCATTATTCAACAGCACATCTGGGTCTGTGCAGTTTGCAGTTGAACTCATCTTATAAGCGAGTATATAAGGTATCTAATGAAACACAAATCTGAGGTGAAAACAAGTATTTAAGTACAATACATGACAATTAAGGCACTGGACATAAAATTACATCTTTCACCAGCCACCATCATAAATATTTTTACTGTTCCAGCCAATTTGTAAAACATTTCTTACAGTTGCATGACAAATTTTAATAAATATCTCATGTTTTGCAAGGGATGAAACTTGTGTATGATTTATAGATCCTTCATTTCTAATATGTTCTGAGGACAAAAAATATGTCTCTCGGACCATTTATTGCACTCACTGTGTATGCAATACCTACCAAGGCCAGCTTCCTCCAAGGCATGGTATAGCTGATAATGTGCTCAAAATAAAGTCAAGCAATAACAACAAGAACATTCAGTATGTTCATCTATGACATATATTTGCATTCTAAGAAATGTTCTCTTATAGTACACAGTATTCCTTCCCACAATGAATTCTTCATTGTGTCATAAATTTATATAGATACCCCTTACAAAAGCTTTCCGTAACCTTTCTTGATAGTTTTATTAATACTGCCACCCCACAATCAAGACCTATACTGATATAATGATGTAAAATTAATCGGCCCATATTGGTAAGGATAATGAAGGTTTCACCTCGTATCCACATTTTTAACTGACGTAATTTTATAACCTAATTTTGTTTCAGGGTATTAATCAAGTCATAACATAGTGGAAAAATTATTCATGATTTTCAGAAAAATTTCTCATCCAAGGTTAACTTAAGGTCTAGCTAATCATTCCCATTTCTTACCTTGCCTCATGCAAAGTTAATTTACTTACAAGTATATTTACCAACTACAATTCAACTGCATATTTATTCTTTTTTTATCTACAACCACCATTGTAGATTTCATTTTATCCTTCCTATAGGATTGCAGGGGTCTGCTATTTTTTCAGTTTCATTCAGATGGTGGAGAGAAAGTCTGATAATGTGAGTTAATACTGACTGTATGACATCGAAATATACAAGTTTGTAGGTTTTTATTTTCTTTCTTAAGCACTGGTGAAAAGAAATATTAGACATACAAGATTAATTACTGCATGTAATAATGATGACAGAAGAAACAGATCTCGAGATAGTATGTGAACTTACCTCAAGAAAATTACAATGTTGCAGTCACTATCAATATATACATATAAGCAAGTATATTAATTGGATGAAATCGGTTGTTTTCCTTTCTGCTCCATTTATATTCATTATTAATGTATATGTACATTTCACATGACAGGACAGTTCGAGCACGTTCTGATGTGGAATCCTTCCTCCCCATTTCATGGGAAACACAGGTAGCATATATTAAACATTAATGCTTCACACCTTTACAAGGTAGAAATATTTGGGTGTTACTTAGTGTATCCTTACATAATAACCAGACAGACTGAAATTCAACCAGTTGAAAAGAATCTGCGCACTTTCGGTGTCAGCAATTTTATAAAGGAATGGGGTATCATTGTTTTTGACACATTGACATATTTAAAATAAATGTTAGGTTGAGCTATCACTTCCATCAAGGCATTTAGAAGTTTTCTGTCCTGCAATGAAAACAAAATCAATATTATTTCAGAGTATTAAGAGATATTGGATAGTAACTCATTAAAACTAAGAAATAAATGGCAATATGACAGAGGTAATTTGTTCAACTAAACAACAACAAATTGAATCCGATTTGATATGTTGCTGTTTAGTCGAGCAAATCACCTCCGACATATTTTGATCCTACCCCACCTCTAATGAAGTCTATTTACTCTTGAGCATTGTATAAAGATAACAAACATTTCAGTAGTATGACTTACCATATATACTTGCTTATAAGTCAAGTCAAACCACAAACAACATACATCCAGATCTGACTTAGCATATTGTGTCTGCAGATCAGAGTCTATGCTGTTTGTTCTACTGATTATTCTTAACAAACTGCACAGAACCAGATACGCTGGCAGATCTGGATCTGTGCAGTTTGCAGGTGGACTCAACTTATAAGCGAGTATATATGGCAATTCAGCTGTAGGTTTCGCATTTTTCCCTTACTGACACAAGATATATAAGGTGTTTATCATGTTTGAAAAATGTGTCATAGTTCTGACGAATTTTGTATACCACATACGAATGTCAATAACAGAAATATATTTATTACCAGGTGTTCAAGATGTTTAACAAGAATATACCATGTCACATTGTACCGGTTGAGAAAAAAACATTGGTTACATATAAATTTATTTTTATCTAGCATAGTCTCCTACAATAAATGAACAATCTATTCCCTCCTCTACGTTTGACTGCTCTGTCATATCCTTTAAGTATTCACCATGGAATGCATAAATTTCCTGTGTTGTACTCGCAAAATTTATCATTTTCATGTGTTGTCCCTGTGAAATGCATCGTTTTCATGCATTGTCCCTGTGAAATGTATCATTTTCATGCATTGTCCCTGCAAAATGTATCATTTTCATGCATTGTCCCTGCGAAATGTATCATTTTCATGCACTGTCCCTGCGAAATGTATTGTTTTCATGCATTGTCCCTGTGAAATGTATCATTTTCAAGCATTGTCCCTGCAAAATGTATCATTTTCATGCATTGTCCCTGCAAAATGTATTGTTTTCATTCATTGTCCCAGTGAAATGTATCATCTTCAAGCGTTGTCCCTGCAAAATGTATCGTTTTCATGCATTGTCCCTGTGAAATGTATCATTTTCAAGCGTTGTCCCTGCAAAATGTATTGTTTTCATGGATCTTGTTACTCATCAATAATTAGAATGAATTCAGTTTCAATCTTCAAGGTTGAAAATTAGATCAGAAATTTACCTTGAGAATTGACTGGTGCTGGTAAGAACTGTACAGTCGACCATCTTTTACTATATCTTCAATTAGACCCTGATACTCTTCTGAAAAATGTATCAAAATCATGGATTTTTATTAAGGCCATAGTTGTGTTCTTAGATCTGTGATTAAGTTCTGTTCATTTATTTTAAGATCTGTTTTGATACCTTTTTATATTTTCTTATCAGAAACCCTTTTTCTTCTTCTTCTTCTTCTTATTATTATTTAGAATCGATTTTTTACTATGTGCTTCACAGCACAAGTACATATTATTGAACACAGTATCTACAACAAATATAGTGACAAAATAGCTTTAAGATGGACAATGCAACAGGAAAGACACAAGAAACTCATTGAATAAGCATCATTTGTCCTTCTAGTTGTGCCTGAGGAGTACTTTGAATATTAAAACGAATACGAAATGAAACAAAAAAATGCTGTTATGTGACCTTGGTGTTCGGAATAGTTTTGTCAAAAATCGATCAAGAACGAGATATTGGCTTTGGTCTTACCATTGTAAGTTACAAATGGAATGGAGAACCCCTTGGCAGTATTCTGCATGTCTGATTTAAATTGGACCCACAGCCTCTTCGAGCGGGCAGTGAAGGCTATAGGGCTATTGGAGGTTTCACATGTTTCGTAGGTCAGACGGGAATATGGAGATTCTGGAAAAAAACGTGTTTTTCAAATAAATTTTAGTAACAAGGAATTCTTTGTTACTAATATACAACATTTTGCACTGAAAGTACACTTCAAATGTAAGACACTGGTTTACATGAAGCTTCCATTCCGACATTCTGACATTCTATCATAATTTGAACTGAATACTCCCCTTGATTATGAAAACTGCAAAAATCTAAAGGTTTGATCAAACCAGAATGTCACAAGGAATCTGGAATCTTACATGAACTGGCAAGAACTCACTTGATTTTCTCATGATAAGACTATCCCCACACTTGTCTGCTTTAGGGATGACTGCCTCAGGGATGATGACAAGGATCCGCCTTCCTTTGTCTGGCTTGATTTTCCAAGTACAAGTCACATTGTTAGGATATTCACCTGGGTAATTGGGACTCTCAATGAGTCCTTGGAATCTGCCAACATAGCCACCGCACTGCTTGTCTGAAATGAAAGAACAAGACTTTGATGAAGATTATCTATTGATATAGGTCCTCACATGTCAGTGTCAGAATACCATCTATTTTTTTTCTCTATTTACATGAGTTCAAAATCACCTGTATTGTATGTAAGATAAAAGTGAAAATCTAATTATAAGATGCAAGAAACTACAGAAGGAGCAAAATTTGTTTATAGGGCCTAGGATACCGATACCTTCTTTGGAACTTCTTTGTATCATTCCACAACCAGGGATTTGAGGACAGTTCAAATAGCTATTAATTACATTTTGAGGTTTATTCTAGGATACAACAGTAAAGGCAGAGGACTTTCTAATTGACCGTATCTTTAACAAGCTGTCCATCCAACCCAACCTCAGGCATTTGGTCAAGTAGGTTCAGTACATGATGATAAATGTACTACAGGTTTGACACGCATTGTATGGTTTGGTGAAATGGTAACTTTTGCGCACAAAGCATTGTTGAGTAACTTCGCAATTTATCATTAAAATAATTGTGATTTAATACAAAGTTCTCTGGATAAAAGTTGTGAAGCTACTTCTATGTGGCTTTATGGTAATCATTACTTTGCCCAGAAATAATTAATATAAACATCAAAAATATATTCTCATCTCAAGTAATTTGGAAGGGGAGGGAAAAAATTATTTTTTTAGGAGCAAATGCCCATTAAGTTCAGCATTATCCTTTGGTATTATTGACAAAAAATAAATGATTTAATATTTTATCTTTGATGAAGATAAGAAACCAGTCACTGAGTACAAAATTCCAAAACTGCACAAGAGTTTAATTGGGGTCTGAATCCTCCACTCAGTTCTAGTTCAATTACCAAATTAGAACATTTGTATTCAGTTGTTACTTCTACCACATCTAACATTAATTCTCCTTTGCCAATTATTGAAAACCATGATCATATTTTACACAGGAGCTGTGAGTGATCAAGCACGTCAAGGTTTTTAATCTTCCCAAGTCAAACAAGGTGTAAAGTATTTAACTTGCATGGGCTGATCGGATGGCACACTAAACTAATTCAAACTGATAGGTAATCTATCAGGTAAAATGCTTGACCTGTTTTTCACCAGGTCAGGTAATACCATAGTCCAAAACAGGCAATTAGATTAGAATAGGGGCCAAGTTTGTTTCAATGACAAAACCTAAGACAAGACTGTATTACATGTAAGGAACATGGATTCAAATCCTAGGACTTCAGATGGACTTTTTATATGAAGCAGCACATAAAAATATCACCAGAAAAAGTTCCCAAATTTGTACAATGCTTTTGTGTACATCTTTATCCAAGGTGCAGGAATAAAGTGAGGGGTACTAATGCTATTGAGTAGTGAAATTGGCTTTGTGGTGTCTGCACCACATACCATTTTCAAATCTTCTCCACTTATTCATTTCAAATTTTACAAAAACAATGTTATTGTATGTGTCTACACTGTAAAAAAATTAAAAATAAAAAATGCAGGGAAAATGGCTTTCTGAAGAGTAAAGCCAGGATAAATTGCCACAACTGCTTAAGTACATCAATGTGTGCCCTGTTTACACCAATATTTAACAAAATGAAAAAACCAAATTTAAGTATGTAATATTTAAACTGCACTATAAAAATTTTGTCAATAGTTTAAACATCCATCAAACTTTGGACTGCTGACCTTGAGTCATTTTTTGTCAATATACTTGAAGATCACTCAAAACTTACTCATGTGAGGACTAGGTTTTTGAATGTGTTATTCAAAGTTATTGACAAATTAGATTTTAAATAGAAGACCTGACCAGCCCAAGTCATTGTGTTTAATGTCTTAAAATCTACACCATACTCATTCACAACAGTGTTATTTTGCAACTCAAAGTTTTATGAATGGAAAGCCTTGCTAGTTTTTTTCTTTTTGGTCCAATTTTGTATGATACTTCTCAAGAAAAATTGCCCCCCTCCCATGAATACCATGATAACCTTATTATTGAGAACACAAGCAAGTTCTTTTTCTTTTTCATAACAGTAACCTATTATGAATCACTGGTGTAAAAGAAACTACAGAATGCATTCATTTTTTTTCTTAGGAGTAACAACCACCTAATACAAACTGTTAGGGAAAAAAATGTATTGAAGTATACGAAACATATTAAAAATGACCCCTAGTTGCTGAAGCCTGATAACATCACAACACCAAACAAATTATTTGTTAAGAATAATTGTATTCCTCCTGTGTGCAATTGGACCTTTGGTACTTCTAAAAGCTGGAATTTTGATTTTTCAGCTTTTGAAACTGGAGCTTTTGTTTTGTCAGATGAAACATCTCTACAGAAAATTAGACATGTTAAATTGTGTAAGATACATGACTAACAAATACAACAAAAAATGCAAACCCATTAAGACATGTATGCTGCATATCTTTCTCTTCATTATCGATACAGATCTTGCTCTTGTTTTTAAATGCTAATGAAAAATGAACATGCCACACACAGCTTGAATCCCTCTGTTGTAACTTTGAAACTAGAAATATGTAAATGGATCAGGTATGCCCATCAATACTGATCTACATTTAGTAGAACGGTGTTGTACCTGTCAAGATGCATCGACAGACATAATTGCATGACACTGAGGCAAACAATAACGAGAAACTAACCCTGATTTAAAACTTAAGCAAAGTCATTGATGCGTGAGAAAATGTCATAGTTGCCTGACTTTTGATACTGTACATACCAAGATACATCCATACATAGACTGTAATAAATCTGACATAAATGTAAAAAAATTAATCAGAGTATCTATTAATATAGGTGATAGTGACCTAATTTTGTTTGAGGGAAGTTCTGTTTACTAAGAAGTATCCATATATAATCATACGATGTTCTTGGCTCACTGTGCTCCAGAAAATAACCTAAATGCAAAACAACAGTAGTGACTGAGGCATAAAATACAGCTGACAGTGACCTACTCAATGGCAGTATGATGATGTGCTTACTCTAATGCATCCACACAATGCCTTTAAAGGACTGCAGCAAACAATGCCCAATGAACTAACCTAAATGCTGAACTTAAACAGGGTATGAATGACAGACAAACTGATGGAAGAACAAGCTTATGGTTAAAGGAGTGTGTATGAAAACAGCACAATATAGAACGTACAGACTGCATGACAACATCAATATTTTCAGTTAGAAAAATTGACTACTTGTTCATTATATGATCAGTGTAACATCTTGAGCTTAATAATGTGTCAGTTATTTCTGAATAACAGGAATAAAATTATTTAATATGATAATATTGAAGTGCATATGACAAAATTAAGAGCACTTTAATTTGTTCTAGAAATACTGTGTTTACGATGAGGTGAAGAAAAGTTACTGCCAGCGACTTAAGCATGAAACTGTAGAATCCTTAAAAAACAACAATGAAAATTCTATTGTATGATAAACATAGTTATTTCCCTAGTGTCCGAAATATTTACATCTTTTACAATTATGTAAAACTGGCCTGCATGAAAATTTTTTTAATTCCCTGCATTCACCACAGCAGTAAAGGGTACCTTAGATGACTCACACATTCACCCATGTTTGCAAGAACTGTGTAATTCATAATATTCAAGGCAGATTATAGTGTACCTACTTTTACAAGACGAGATATTCATGGAAGCAGTGTAGTCAGTGATTGTTCCTGAAGGACATTTCACACAGTGGTTTTGGTCGGGTTCCTCCTGATAATAGCCTATGGGACACTCATTACACCGGTGTGACGAGGTGCTGTAGAAATAGCCTGGATGGCAACTCTCTGGAAAAGTAGAGCTAATTAGTCAATGTCTACTGTGATATATAACATTATAATTATGAAGATATACAAGGCCTATGATGATTTGCTAAACGGTACACTACAGCAGAACTCAACACTGTGATATGGTGTATCTTCTATGCAAGCGAACTGAAATGGAACATCTTTCAACCATCAAAATTGATGTAGTCTTATTCCATCGCTATGGGGCACAAAGACTGACATCTTCGCAAGGCAAGGTTGCAATATGTTAGCCTATCTATACCTGGGCAGATCTTTCAGACATTTGAGTGCTTTGCAACAGTGACATCTATTGGTTTCATGATTTTCCTCACTTGGCATTTCATGCTAACCAACCAATAGCATGTAACTGGTGGCCAAAAATGGTGGAGGCATTTGAAGTCAGAAAGGATACATTGTAAATTTAATATAAAAAATCTGACTAAATACTAGAAAGAAACCATTACAGGCATATTTGAGGAAAAGGATGTATTTTACAAACATGGACTGTCAGTGGAAAATCACTTATTTATGAGTCCATTCCAGCTGTATGCACCCCTTGTCTCGATAATGGAGGAACAGTGTTCAAAATTAATCAACTTGATTTTGATTGGATGCAGTGGCTTGTCACCACATCCAATGAAATTCACAGATTCAAAGCACTGCAATATTTGATTGATCTGCCAAGCTATAAATAGGCTAACATATCGAACCTTGGCTTGCGAGGATGCGAGTTCGAAAGATCGTTCAACAGTTAAGTGACAGTGTGTTAGTGTTAGAGTCATTGGCAGTGTTGAATATTTGCTTATTTTGGTTGGTCCTATTACTCCTTAATGTCACAGAACACGAATGTTATTGTAAAGAAGGATACTTGGATTTATCTTTTATAACTGTATAAAATCAAAACAACATTAATACTGTTAAAACCAGCACACACAAAATAATTCAGCTATGTAACATAAACATATTCCAGCCACTCCATATGAAAAATTAATTATCCCTGATTCTTGAGTGCACCTTGTTACCAAGTTAAGTCATCTCTCTTTCTTGGGTTGAATTTTTTTTTGAAGAAAGTGGACATATTGTTTGATGGTAATTATGTAAATTGTATTGATGATCATGTGGTGTGTCTAGGGCAGCTGACGCCTGGCGGAGCCCAACCCTCTCCAGGCCTGACCGCAGCCGATTTCCTCCAACTAGATGGCTCGCATTGGTCACAAACATGTAGCCGTTGAGCTGTTGGCAGCCCTTCTGCTTGGCCGTTGACTTCGTCTCAGAAGTTCTTCCACCCAGTGATGCCATGTTAACATCACACTATTTATCCATAGCTGGAAGACTCGTGGGGGGTGGGAGCGTCTACCTTCCCGTGCAAGTCTGGAGGACTTGCCCACTGCCCATATACAGGACAAAGCCGAAAACTGCCTCACAGAAGAAAAAGTCATTCTGAAAAGATGGACAGAGTACTGCGCAGAACTTTACAACCACCAACCCATAATAGATCCACAGGTACTGAACATCCCTCCAGCAACTAACAATGACAACCAACCTATCCTACGGGATGAAGTAGAAGCAGCAGTGAGATCATTGAAAAAGAGGAAGTCGGCAGGAGTGGACTACATCCCAGCAGAACTGGTCCAAGCAGGGGCAGAAGCAATGATTAGTGCCCTCACAAACATATGCAACAAGATCTGGCTAACAGGAGAATGGCCATCGCCGTGGACACAATCACTGATCATCACCCTCCCCAAGAAAGGCAATTTACAACAGTGTTAAAACCACCGTACAATCAGTCTTATAAGCCATCCAAGCAAAGTCATGTTGAGGACACTGCTAAACAGACTAAAGCCACAGGCTGAAAAGATCATTGCCGAGGAGCAGGCAGGTTTCAGAGCAGGGTGCAGCACAATAGAGCAGATCTTCAACCTCAGGATATTGTGTGAGAAGTACCTCCAACACCAGCAAGATCTGTACCACGTCTTCATGGATTTTCAAGAAGGCATTTGTTAGGATATGGCATGCAGCCTTGTGGGCAACCATGAGACTGTACAACATCAATGCCAACCTCATCACAGTAATAGAGCACCTGTATGACAAGGCCACCAGTGCAGTATACTTCAACGGCAGCATAGGGGACTGGTTCAGAACGACAGTCGGAGTCAGACAAGGCTGTCTGCTCTCTCCTGCACTATTCAACATCTTTCTGGAGAGAATGATGGCTGACACACTTGAAAAGCATGAAGGGACAGTCAGCATCGGAGGCAGAACAGTCACCAACTTACGTTTTGCTGATGACATTGATGGACTAGCAGGAAATGAACAAGAAATAGCTAGCTTAGTAGAGAACCTCGATAAAACCTCCGCAGCCTACGGCATGGAAATCAGTGCAGAGAAGACCAAACTGATGACCAACAACACCAAGGGCATCAGTACTGACATCAGGGTCCAAGGTACGAATCTAGAAACAGTCCACAGCTTCATGTCTTTGGGGGGAATTGTAACAGATGAAGGATCAAAGCCTGAAGTATTCTCCAGGATTGCGCAGACAACAGCAGCACTGACAAAACTGAAGCCCATCTGGAACGACAAGAACATTGCACTCAGTTCAAAGGTCAGACTGATGCACTCACTGGTTATCTCCATATTTCTCTACACCTGTGAATCATCGACCATAACAGCTGACTTAGAGAAAAGGATACAAGCCACAGAGATGAGATGCTTCCAAAAGATCCTCGGCGTCTCATACAAAGACCATGTCACCAATGAAGAAATACGGCAAAGGATCAGACAAGCTATTAGGCCTCACGAAGACTCCTGAGCACAGTAAAAAAACGTAAACTGCAGTGGTATGGGCATGTCTCACGATCATCAAAACTTGCCAAGACAATCCTGCAAGGCACTGTACAAGGAAGAAGAAAGACAGGCAGGCAGAGAAAGAGGTGGGAAGACAACATTCGAGAGTGGACAGGCTTGACATTGAGCGACTCAATGAGAAAGACAGAAAATCAAGAGGAATGGAGGAAGCTGATTGTTCGGTCTTGTGTGGTGCCCCAATGGTCTACCAGACCACGGGACTGATGATGATGATGATCACAGGATGAAGAAATGTAAGCAGCTTGTTTCGTGTTGACTGTAGGGGTGCCAAAGTATGGAGTCTCTTAATGGCATGTTGACTGCAGGTGTGCCAAAGTATGGAATCTCTTTATGGCATGTTGACTGCAGGGGTGCCAAAGTATGGAATTTCTTAATGGCATGTTGACTGCAGGGGTGCCAAAGTATGGAATTTCTTAATGGCATGTTGACTGCAGGGGTGCCAAAGTAATGGAATCTCTTAATGGCATGTTGACTGCAGGGGTGCCAAAGTATGGAATCTCTTAATGGCATGTTGACTGCAGGGGTGCCAAAGTATGGAATCTCTTAATGGCATGTTGACTGCAGGATGATAAAATATGCAAACTGTGTTCATTTCTTACTATCAGTCTATTGGCATATCAGACTATTGGCATGATCTTTTGTACCTCCACATGTAAGGAGGTGCAGACGTAATGCAAAACCAAAGCACATGTAAAACAGTGTGCATTTATATCATGAATTCACTATATGTCACGTTTTAGATGTATGTTGGTTTTCATGTATTTAAACTGTCATTGGTTTACATACTAAATACATTTGAATTGCTTATGTGCACTATGCATATTTAATCAAAGTATTTTAATCTATTAGTATGTTACTGAATGACGATAAACTATACAAACTACAAACGGGTGATAGAACTGGATCAAACCAAAGTGTTCCCCACTAAAGACCACCACAAACCTCTAGGCAGGCAGTTGACAAAGGCCCTTGATCCCTCTTGTTGTGTAACAAGGCCAGTTCCACACTGGAGGCATGATGCACGACCATACTCAGGCTGATAAGTTCCTACTGCACAAGGCGAGCATGGTTTCCTCCCCGACTCAGAATATGTCCCAGGATCACAAAGAACTGTGTGAATACACAATACATTATTGTATAAATATATAATCTACTGGGTTTGTATAGCACTAGAATCATGTGTTGATGCCTAATTTGGTTTATGGTTGTATTTTTACTGATCTTTCTTAAATATATTGAGTACAACATTTTGATTGGAATGACTTCTATAGAAATACCTCCATTGCTACCATTCATGGTTTGTCATCTTAAATACTTAGTTGAAAGTTCTGAAATTGTCATATCTGACTCTATTTCATAAAGTTAGACATTAATCAACAAAACGATATTTCTCTTTCTGACCACCATTCCCCATGCCCACTCTTGGCTGGCTTGACACTGCTGTTTTTATTTTCAAAAGACCTTGACCTTGCTAGAGAGTCAGAGGAAGGGTTGTCTGATTTTCCTCTGACCTTCCCCACCCTATTTTTGATATGATGACACTATGTTGGAGTGTGAATACGGAGTGTTGTGCATATTGAAAAACCTGGCATATGCTGAAACCAGCTGCATATGGTAGTTATTTACTATTGAGCCTAGCAAAAGCAAACGACCTTACATCAAGCTGTACCTGCACAAAATCAATAGGAAGATGAATATTCTCAAAAACTGCAGGTACAGCACTCAGAGTGTGTTTAATTTGTTGAGACAAAACTGCCATGTTGACAAAATCTGATCTGATACTCTCCATTTTGCATTTCAGGTCATACAACTACTTGTATCTCGCAGCCAAAATGTCCATGACATCAGAGGTCAAATGAAATCAGCTGGCTCTCATATAGACAAAACAGTATTTATTTACATATTTATCTATCTGTTTATTTTCAGCCCACACCATGGTCAAAGTATTTTCAATATACACATATAATCAGACACAGCGTACAGAAACAAACAGTATGACTTCAAAGTTGAAGTACTAGATGCAAATTCCATGATACACTCCAATGCCCAGCAGTTTGGGACAGTTTAAAGAGCTGAGTGACTCATTTTCAATTTGGACAAGGAAATCTGGTACAAGAATCTCAAAGTAACAAGTGACACATGGAACTGGAAGTGAATGAACAGGAAGTATTTTCAAACTAGTTTCATTTCAAGCATTTCCAGCATGGAGAATGTACACATATTTTAGCTCATACACAGATCTGATTTTGTTTCTATTAAAGAAAACACATGTGATAATGAAAAAGCTGCAAATATCTCGTGATGCAATCAACAAGTATGCAAGACCACAAGAAAATCAATACCTCCTAGAGCTATCTCTACAAACATAACACAATATAAAGAGACTGTGTGCAGAATCTAAGTCATATGCTGCCAAAAAGGCGTGATTCCATGAAAATTATATCTCCATGAAAGGCCTAAACACACACTGCACTTTGTTTGATTGACCTACTACATTTATGTGACTAATAATTCTTAACACAGTGTCATTCAATATTCATGCCTGGATTTTTACCATGCTGAGTATTAAACTATTGATTGTACTAACATCATTCTAAGCATACAGCTTATAAAAAAGATGTTCTGTTTGCTGGTTGATCATTCCATAAGACAAGCATTCAGACAACGAATAGCATTTAAAACACATTTACTATGTTCCTGAAAGTACAGATGTTATCACAAATATTAATCAATTTTGTGAATAAATTCAACTTATAAAATAAAATAAAATATGCTGAATTTATAGATTGGTTAACCAAACAATCTACTTACAAGTTATGCAAGTGAAATACTCCCGTAGAGGAGCTAAGTTACTCACATATATAATCAGTGGCAAGCAGATATTACTGACATGCGGCCATATCAAATATACAATGATGGATACAATGCATCAAGAGTTATATATGTGATTTTTCAAAATATGCCAGGGCTGAAAAGTAAATAAGAAACAAAAAAGAGATGATGTACACATTGATTTTACATAATTCTGAAAAGATACAATTTGAGGAGGCAAACAAGTTTATGACAAAAATGTGAAGGAGTTGTTGGACAAGGAAAATATGGAGTTCTTTTTAACCTAATTTGAAAAAATGACATCTTTAGTGGATATGATCAACAATACTCTAAAGAAGAGAATATGGAAGTATTTCACACAAACTGAAACAGGAAAATGGGCTGATGTTATGCTAAAGTAAATTTAAAGATACAACAACACTCAGGACTAATAGACAGACACCACTTCTCCTGCAGCGAGGGAAGAAATTATAGGTCTGAGGTATGGAACAATCTATTCTGTTATTTGAAAACTGATACATATGGAACTCCAAACTTTAAAATTGGTGAAATGGTAATAAAAAATAAAACACTCTCTATCTTCCAAAATTTTCAAAATCTGGCAAGTAATGCATGTACCAGGTGATCTCATTGTTTACAAACTGGAAGACTTAAATGGACAGTATATAAGGACATGTATTACAAGTAAGAGTTATCATTGTATGAAAATCAGAACAACGTATACAAGATTGAAAATATTTTGATGACAAGTGAATGAAAAACAAAGGTGTGCACTCGATGATGCATGAAACAGTTGGAGACCAGCAAGAAATTTTATTTGATAACATAATTAGTGGAATCACAATAACATGGTATGGTGTCTACAATACAAGCAATGTTCTGTAAAGGTAATACAAGACATAACAGAGGAGAAAAAAAACATAGTACTAAGGCATATGAAGTTGATATAAACTACCTTTCAAAAAAGGTCCCAAACAAATACAACATGAAAGACTATAATCTGGTCTTTGAGATTTTAAACAAAATAAAAGGCAATAATGGGGATACAATCATCATAGTATTTAAACTTCTTTTCAGATTTCATTCAAAGAAGGTAAAGCATTATGACACACAACTACTCAAGCAACTATCCTTTTCTTCCTGGACAGAATCTTTACTATGACAATTTTTATATCACCCATCAAATCTTCAGAAATAAAGAATTACCACAAAATTAAAATTAATTGATTTTGCAAACAGTGAAGTAAAAAATGATACCTTTCATAGTGTGATGCAATACAAATTTTGGAGACCTAATGTTTACAGAGATCCAGTAGAAACTGAAATGTAGCTACTTAAATGGAATAATTAGGTGAACCAGCTGTTGTAAAATGCAATGAATGCCACAAATAAATAAATGCTGGTGTAGGGGATCAAAAAGCAACAATAAAAAAGCAAAATAACAAAAAATGAAATAAAATTTACCTGCAGAGAATGTGTTAACTACAAAGCAGGTACTTTTGTCTACTGAAGAATACTGTAAATGAATGATTTTACTGACAGAGAAAGAAGAGAGAAGATGGACATGTTTCTTTCTTAAAGATAGTAATTGCTTTAGAGATGAAAAAATATCTAGATTAAAACAAAAGTATCAGCTTATATGAAATCTGCAACTTGGGTGCAAACCTTCACAACAGAACATTAGTATACAGTCTGTTGTGAAAGTATCATACAGTGTTAGAAAATTGACAAAGTTACTAATTACTAAACAAAGTGAACCAAAATCCTGACCTGAATATGAAGAGTACAAACAGGAATTCAACACAGCTAATACAAATGGAGTATGCAAATAGATAACACACAAAAAAGTGACTGAAAAATAGAGTCAAAAAGATGATTAAAATATCTGCCAGTGCCAAACCTGCTGAAATCTCCAAAATCATTTTCTAATGTTGCAATTTACAATATGACATCACTAATTAGCAAAATTCTGCTGACAGATAACCTGGACATTTTACAAAATGAACTAAAAGATCACTACATTAAATAAATGCAATGACATACTTCACCAATTTTGTCATTCTAGCTTAATTTACATCAATCCACAATACGTGCTGGATTGGTAATGTTTAAGCAGTAAAATTTCAACCAGAAAATATAAGTTGTGAAAGGTTTATGAAGTTGCAAGAACTAATCTGCACTCTACTCAGTCAAAAATGAAGTTAAGGTATGACTATAATATATATGATAAAAATACAAAGGAAAGAGTTTACAGCCTGGTTCTCTTGCCCTTACCTCAAAATCCTCTACAGGATAAGTACTATGGTCCTTACACAGTTGAAAAGAAAGTGATTTAAATTATATCACTAATACTCCTGGGACGTGAAAACAAAAGCAGCTTTGCCAAATAAATATTTAAAAAGTATGTTGATTGAGATAGCCATTTTAATCATGCAGTCAATTTAGTTGTATCTGTCCCACACAGTGAGGGTTTAAGTGATGGAATGCAATTGGACATTAGTGACTTGGTGTAACCAATCTTCATAATTCAGAAATCTTGAATAATCTGGAAAAGAAACTTTCAATTTTACAGCCACAAGAAAAGAGTGAAAAAATAGCTTTTATCTGAATATGAGCACTTGCTTCCAGATGTTCCAACATAAAGAAATAAGATTTACCATGATAATGAAATTGTAGATTCCACACCTGCGAAACAGCATCAATACAGGATGAACAAACGGGAATGTTTGAATCAAGAAATTCAGTATTTGGTGGGGAATGATTTCATAGAACTGATTAAAAGTGACCAATTCACCATGCATTCTTGTACCAAAACCAGACAATACTTTCTGCATGAGCACTGACTATAGAAAAGTGAATAGTGTGATTAAAACAGATTCATTTCCATTGCCAAGAATTGATGACTGCAGAGACAAAATTGGAGATGTGAAACATGTGTTACCAAGTTTGACCTTCTGAAAGGATTCTGGCAAATTTCACTGTCAGTAAAAAGCAGCTAATGTGATTTTTAGGTATGACTGGATACTATCAGAAATTTTGCTCCAATTTGTCTATAATTACTGAACCCCTAACAATTTTGTTGTGTAAGAAAACCAAGTTTCATTGGTCTGAAAAATGTCAGGAGGCTTTTGATAAGTTAAAGACCATACTTAAGAGTGCACCAGTTCTTTCAGCAGCAAATTTCAATCGATCATTTGAAATGTCTGTCAATGCAAGTGATGCTGAGCTTGGTGCAGTATTGATTCAAGAGGATAAAAATGGTGTGAATCATCCAGTGTGCTATTTTTCTAAGAAATTAAACAAGCACCAAAGAAATTATTCCACAATCAAGAAGGAATGTTTGGCTTTGATATTGGCATTACAACACATTGAAGTATATATTAGTTCAGCTCCTACTCAGATTATTGCATTTTGTGATCACAACCCCCTTACTTTCACTGGCAAGATAAAAATAAAAACTCAGAGATTATTAAGGTGGAGTTTGATATGGCAGAAATACAATATTGACATCAGGCACACAAAGGGAAAAGATAATCTAATTGCAGATGTACTTCTGAGTGTATAGAAGTATTATTTTGCTTCATGTATATTTTGTGTCATTCACAAGAGTTCACCTTGTGTGATTTTAATCAAATGTATATTAGACTAATAGTTAAAAGAAAGATTTAGTGTATAAATGATTCATATTTATGAGGGAAGGTTGTATGTATATTTAATTTGTACTGTTTTTTATTTTCAGCATCACTGTGTGTTATGTTTAATTCTATCTTGGGGTTGATCCAAAATCAAATTCACTGTGTCCCTGACTAGAGACGCTGATGAATTTTTTATTTTGTAGACAAATAATACATAGTGAATATTTCCTAGGAATGTGGGTTAAATATTAGGTTTATTATCAAAAATAAACATATTTATTAGGGTCTGGGTCATCATTATTGGAATTCCCCCATAAAAATGCTTAGCCTACATAATGTTGCCATATTCTGTATTATAATTTTAGTAACATAATCTTCCAAAATGGAAGTTTTCATTAAGTAATAGGTTTTCTTTAGAAAATGCTAATTGTAACCTAGATCAAGTAGAGGGTTTTATAATCTTGTTTACTGGAAAAATTATATAATACTGTGATAATATCTGAAGTAGAAATCAGTCTTATTGTTGTGTCAGGTTTTTGTTTAGGTGGAATTTATTTATTCAAATTATTTATTCACTGAAAATACAAAGTGCTCATAAACAATATTCTTGGACAGAAACATTAACTTAGAATTATTGTGAATTCAAATAAGGACTTCCTAGATTACATCACTGTGATTCATCAAAGGACTGTTGTCACATCACATCACCACAGGCCACTACAGACACATCAACACCTTTAGCATTGGATGTTAGTTGAAGTACCACTGGAATTTAACTAGAACTTTATTCATTGGGACTGGTGATAAAACTGTTTGGACTATTTGGGATTCAATTCACATTACTGTAACATCTTTTTAAATTTTCACTTTGTATTCTAGGGAAATAAATTATTGGTTGAATTTTACAAAATTTCTTGGTTGTCGCTCTTTTCTATTTCTTAGTTTAAGACCATATATTTGTGATGCAACATTTCAGACAAACTCAAAGAGTCTCTTTTACTACATGATTGGCAAGCATGAAACCATGACTGTCTTAATTACAGAGGGATAGTTAGAGATATACATGAAGAACATCAAAGAGGCAATTGACTATAAATGGTGACAACAAAAGAAGGTAATGATGCTCAATATTTGAAACATGATGCAAAAGTTAAAATCACTCCTAGTAACAATTGTACAGTATATGTAATCAATTACAATGCTATAGGATTAGGATTCAATAGTCTGAGAACAATACAGGCATCTGTTGAACATACATAGTTTGGGGGTTCTTAAAACTCAAAAGTGTGTGCATTTTCCTGAACCAAATAAATATCCAAAAGTTACAGTAATGACTCTCGTTTGTGCTTAATCAAGTCTTCAGCAGTTAACAATGTGTTTGATTGTGACTTTGCTTCATTCAATGTTATGGAAATTATCAATGATTACAGATACAAGTAAGAAATTGAGCTTAATAAGAAGATGGAAAGTAAGTTTTTTTTCACAGTGTGGCTATAAAGTGTGTTTTCCATGTAACTCTGTGGTGCAAGTGAACCTTTAAAGATTGAAACAAAACAAATGCAAAGATACAACAATAGATCAAGCAAACAATATAACAAATGGCTTATTCATTTGATGAAGCTGGATAGAAGCAAATTAGATATCATGAAGTGATGGTAATTTGTCCGAGAAAAACTTCAATGAAAACTTCAAAGAAAATTAGGCCATGATGCTTGACTAATGAAAGATTGAGATAACAAGGTTTGGCCACTCAGTACTTCAATAACCAGGACAACACTTTTATATAAAGATTGAGATAACAAGGTTTGGCCACTCAGTACTTCAATAACCAGGACAATATTTTATATAAAGATTGAGATAACAAGGCTTGGCCACTCAGTACTTCAATAACCAGGACAATACTTTTATATAAAGATTGAGGTAACAAAGTTTGGCCACTCGGTACTTCAATAACCAAGATAATACTTTTATATAAAGATTGAGATAACAAGGTTGGGCCACTCAGTACTTCAATAACCAGGACAATACTTTTATATAAAGATTGAGATAACAAGGTTTGGCCACTCAGTACTTCAATAACCAGGACAATACTTTATATAAAGATTGAGATAACAAGGTTTGGCCACTCAGTACTTCAATAACCAGGACAATACTTTTATATAAAGATTGAGATAACAAGGTTTGGCCACTCAGTACTTCAATAACCAAGATAATACTTTTATATAAAGATTGAGATAACAAGGTTTGGCCACTCAGTACTTCAATAACCAGGACAATACTTTTATATAAAGATTGAGATAACAAGGTTTGGCCACTCAGTACTTCAATAACCAGGACAATACTTTATATAAAGATTGAGATAACAAGGTTTGGCCACTCAGTACTTCAATAACCAGGACAATACTTTTATATAAAGATTGAGATAACAAGGTTTGGCCACTCAGTACTTCAATAACCAAGATAATACTTTTATATAAAGATTGAGATAACAAGGTTTGGCCACTCAGTACTTCAATAACCAGGACAATACTTTTATATAAAGATTGAGATGTGTGTGTGTGTGTGATTTAGATTTTTAACGTAGCTTTAACAATTTTTCAGTCATATTGCTACGATGTCTGCAGTGTGACAGTTTATAGTGATATCTACCACTGGGGCATCATGCCGCAGACATGTAGCATGATGTCCCACCTAGTCACATTATCCTGACACCAGGCTGTTTGACATGAAAGTTGAAGGGAAAGCTAATGGTATGGTGGTAAAAAATTTGGGTTATGAATGACATACCCGGTACTCATGTGATACGGTAGTTAAATAAATACACCGTTTGCACAACATACACTGATTTGTCATTACTTGTATGAAGAGATCAAGCTGAGAAAAGTAGCACAAGTTAAAAACTGATGAAGTTGATATAAGGTACTGCTAATGCTCAAAACATTGGTTTCTAAAGATATATGGTTTGTAGTGCATGGGAAAAAGTTTATAAAAACACTTTACTCTGTGAATTACTAATAAATCATTGTTCACTGTACCCATCTGTACTTCCACAGCATATAAAATTTAACACTGCACTCAATAAGCTGCTGAAGTGACAGAATTGTTATAACCAGGTCAATGAAACAAAAACAATTTCTCTTCAATACAAGTCAGTAAATGAAAAGTACAGAAATAGATTCAATTTATTTTATGTCTACAGAGAGAGAGAGAGAGAGAGAGAGAGAGAGAGAAAGCAAATATACTACTCTTGATCTTCAAGAAACAGCTGAAGTGTGTTTTTATACTGTGTAACAATATTTGTAGAAGTGATCCCAACAAGTTTTACAACTTTATCAATAGAGTAAATCTCAATAATGACAGAAGGTCTGCCAAGCATGGTGTGATCCTTGGGATTTCAACTGACACAACAGTTTCACTAATGAGCAACATAAGTATCAGCTATTATTACACTGACATTCAGTGCATCTGCTTGTTTTGAGTTTAGAAGTAAAAAAAAAACATTATATGGAACTGTTTCATACATCAACCATTCAGATGGGTCAGCCCCAGCAAACCATCATATATTGGCTTGGTTAGTTTGTTCATTAAGTTTTTCATTTTGACTTGCACCAAACAGTTATTTATTATGGCATCTTTTCTGACATTTTAAAAATGTATTTCCATCCAAAATTATTTCAAGTGCAGTTCTCTCTAAGACAAATTTTACATTTGCTTACCAAACACAAACTTATTAATTTGTTTGAAGAAGTCTTTTAGTAATCATAGGTAGCTTTCTGTGTCAAACTTCAATTAGCCCTATGTACATATTTAGCTAAGGTTGCTGTTCAACCAAGGCAATTCTGTGCATCTTTTAAAAACTGAAATCCAATTGCAGCTAAAGCCCTTCGGTTACTATAGAGAGTGACATTTTTTGGTCGCTTTTCAAGGTACACAATAGTTTAGGTACAACTGGTCAGGTAACCTTCCAATCATTTATCAATTTCTTTTGCAAGGGAGATAACTCATTTTAGTCTGGTAGTAGTGTATGGGAAGCAAGAGGGCTGTCCCTGAAATAGTAATGTAAATGTGTTAGTATCTCCAAATCCAAATATAAAATCCATCTTGTATCATGTTTAAAAAAATTCTCTAACCATCTAATTTGCCCATCATTTCCTAATGTGTAATTTTTCAATGGCATGTACCGGATCATGGCCCAATGCTGCAAATTGTTGGTCAAAAAAATGGAATATATATGACCTTAACCTTGATCATTCAAAGTCACCTCACCATTATGTTCTGTTTTTCCATTATCATCAACATAATATTTGTTATTGGCCTTGGTGTATGTGCATGATAAGTTGCTAATGCCACCACATGATATATTGCTAATGCCGCCACATGATATGTTGCTAATGCCGCCACTAATCCCCCTCTCAGTCACCAAAAAGATATCTGTCAAAACTCCAAGTTCTATGCCTGATAAGTTAAAAGTTAAAACTTGCATCATGAGCTAAAATCAGTTCAAACCTGGTGCAAGTTGTTGAGCACCTCTATGACAAAGCCATCAGTGCTGTCCTCATCAATGGCAGCAGAGGAGATTGGTTTCAAACAACAGTTGGAGTCAGACAGGGATGTATACTGTCACCTACACTCTTCAACATTTTCCTGGAAAGAATCATGGAGGATGCCTTGCATGACCACAAGGGCACTGTCAGCATCAGAGGAAGAACAATCACCAACCTTTGCTTCACAGATGATATTAATGGTTTAGCAGGAGATAAAAAAAGAACTGGCTGACTTGGTTGAGCACCTTAACACAACCTCCACAGCATACGGTATGGAGATTAGCACCGAAAAAAACAAACTGATGACAAACAACACTAATGGCATCAGTGCAGAAATATAGAATCTATGTTGGTGTTTGGACTGAGACGAGGAAATCCCAGTCAAGGGGTTACATTATTTGTCTCTCCATGAGGCTTGCCGAGTGGGGAGACATATAATGTAACCCTGTGACTGGTATTTCCTTGTCTTGGTCCAAACCCCAAAGTAGATTATTTTTCTCACCCAATATTTCCCTTTAAAGTAAAAAGAACTCTTCACTAGTCTAATATAGTTCACAACCAAATGTTTACATGGGGCTCATTAATACAAATAAGTTAAGGGCGTGAGCAAAGAAAAGTAACAACATAAAACGTCGCACAGTAATGAGGTACTATCACATTTAATATATGGATGTTATATGAAATTAACAATAAAAGATTAATATTTATTACAAGAAACTGCTTCATTTTCATCAGTTCCAATTTTGAAAAGTTATATTGGAAATAATGAAACAATACTGGGTACTCAGCTCTACTGTAGTTATACTTAGTACAAGCTGAAACGAAGAGTAACATGTTGGATTAGATTATTCATGGGTAATAAAAGATCTGTGTCACTATCGTATATAACTCTTCTTTTCTTTGGAGGAGGTGAAACTGTTTGTGACATACTTGTGTTGTCCTTAATATTGATTATAAAATTACCCCCATGTAAAAAAGACCCTCCAAATACAGACCCTAGCAGATAACCATGTGCTAAACTTTCAAGTTCACGGATTCTTTGAAAATTTATCATTCTGTCTTGGAAGTATGGCAAGTGGTACTGTGAAATTTGCTTATGAATTAATGTGTTGACAGATGATTCCTTCTGGCTGGTAAGTGCATTACCTGTCATTAAATATTGTAGGTATATTTTTGATTCAACTGGTGCACAGTGGAGATGCTTAACAAAATTAGAATAAAACATGTTTGATATAACACATTTCTGGCTGTTACTAACTTTTCTGTAGTTGTTAAGAGAGTTGGGAGGCTATGAAGTGTATAGGACTATAGTCTATGTGCATAGATCAGTGTTTTCTGTCAATGTTCATTTCACAGCATTGAGAATTTTATTGTATCTGTAGTCAATTTTCAAGCCAGCATCATAAAATGTAGCTAACAGTATATAATTTGTTTCACACGAAGTATTTAAAACTAGTTAGGTAGCTTTAGCTACATTTAATGATGCTGACCTGAAAATGTACTGAGCTAGGCCTGCATATAGGATAAAATTGACCATGCTGTGTGGAACGAATTAGCATAATACCAAAAAGCTCGACATCATGTGTGTGTGTGTCTTTGTCTCTCTCGAAATGTTTTTTTTATGGTGTATTCTCAAAGATGGATTGACGTTAAGTTATTATGTTTTTGTTATATATTTGTTGTTGTTGTTGTTGTTTGATTTTTGAACAACTACGTCAGGCACAGCAGAAGAAAACAAGGGTTTCTTTTTTTTAAAAGTAGCTCTGAGTGCATGGACACCTTGATTGAGACGACTGGTTTGAGATGACTAGACTGAGATAAGAAAAGTAAGGTTATCAAAACAGCTAAATTTCTCTGTTGCATGGGTGAGAAATAAAGGTAAGTGGACAGACGCTGGAAAGAGTCACAAGCTTCAAGTACTTGGGATCAATTATCACAGATGAGGGCTCCAAACCAGAACTACTTTGCAGGATTGCCCAGACAACAGCAGCAATAACAAAGTCAAGACCAATATGAAAAGATACCAACATTGCTTTTGGTTCCAAAATAAGGCTGATGCACTCGATTGTCATATCTATCTTTCTGTATGCTTGTGAAACATGGATGCTCACCTCAGATCTACAAAGAAGGATTCAAACCTTCAAAATGAGATGCTATCGCAAGATCTTGGGCATCTCATACATTGACCATGTAGCCAATGAAGAAGTCCACAACAGGATCCAACGAGCCATCGGATCCTATGTAGACCTCTTGACCACTGTAAAAAAGCACAAACTGAAATTGTACTGTCATGTCTTAAGATCATCTGTACTGGCAAAAACAATCTTGCAAAGCACAGTGCGAGGGTGCACAAGTAGAGGCAGACATAAAAAGAGGTGGAAAGACAACATTAAGGAGTGGACAGGCATGGGATTTGGAGATTCCCAAAGGGCAATAGAGAACATGGAAAGATGGAGAGAATTGGTTGCAATGTCAACTGTGGTGCCCCAACGACCTCTTGGGTTAAGGAATTGATGATGATGATGATGATGATGATGATGATGATACATACATTTCACAACTCCATGAAAATGTCAGCATTAGTGTGTCCTTGCTCACAAATTAGTCAAGATGCTCACTGTGAAGTGTGACATCACATAGTGTGTACCTTCTGGCAATCATTATCTGGTGTGTAAGAGTCGCTAAAACATGAATAAAGTTGTCTTTCAGTTGTAGATGCTTAATTTAATCTGTTGAAACTTGTCATATATGCATATGGGAAGATGTCTTTTCTTAAAAATGTAGGATTCATGTTTTCAAAATATTTAAGGGACTGTAAATTTGTCATCATTTGCATTTTAAGCAAACTGCTGCAATCAATGTCCCTTGAACCTAAAGTCATCTACAGATTTAGCCATTCTTTTAGCTCTTATTTCCTCACCATCCTTCACATATGTATCTACTGTCAAATCATTGTTGACTGAAATCTACTTCTCATCATTATTTAGTATAAGTGTGACCTTGGCTCTTGATGAATTGATAACTTCCCAGTCTTACTGATTTGCTGCAGAGCAATGTCCTTACACACATTTCTGAGTGGTCCAAATCTTAATGCACAACCCTTTCAGTACAGCATATGTAGAAACAGACAGACAGACAGACAGGTGGAGACAGAGAGAGAGAGACAGAGTAAAAAAGGTGAGATAAGTGTATACATAGTAAGCAAGTAATTAGTGCAATCAGTCAATCGCTGAGAACAAACAAATTGAATTCTATGACTGACACATATGGGTTCAGTATATGACTCCTTAGTTAGTCTTTGATCATATTTCATAAAGTGAGGTAAAACATTAGAGATCCAATGGGACAGACATTGCTTTTCACACTCAATTAGCACAGTTGCAAGATGAAATAAAGCAGATTCTTCCAGTATCAGAATTTCTTTAAAATCATTATTACAGAAATATGTATACAAATATATCTGATGTGATACATGCATGTAGACAATGGAAATAATTAACTCACCTTTGCACTCTTCTAAGCTTTTTGCACCTTCAATACCAATGCCCACTGGATTGTCTGGACAAACCAAACAATGGCCATCAGCCTCATCCACACTGTAGTACCCGGGTAGACAAGGCGTGCATGAGCCCTTACTATTGTCATAGTACGTTCCAGCACTGCAGCCCACTAAAATATACAGCAGACGGTAGTATTTGGTTGAAAATTTATTTTTAAATTTGTTTGAAAATAATGCATACTTGGCATTGTATCAAACTATTGATTATTGAGAGTGAATTTTCCAGACTGTTACTAGACTAAATGGAAAGACATAGGACTCCAAGAAATTTTGACAGTAGATATAACATGTTCGTGACATTTAACTTTGGACAGAAAATGACATCATTTATTTGTCAATAACATGCTGGACAGATATGAATTGATTTATTGCTTTTATCTACAGATACGCACAGATGTCTGTAAAAGTTTATGTAATATAAAATATGAGAAAACTTAAATACACTTTTTCTACTTACCACACACGTTTCCGACAAGCATGTATCTTGATTCACATGTAAGATTTGTTCCTCTAGGGGACTTCAAGGACTTTTTCTTAATTTTACAGTTCTCTGAATCGTAGCTAGAAGATAAAAGACATGATAATTGGCTCCACTGGTGCCGTACATTTTTAAGTTCATGTATTTAAAATTATTAGTGTTACTATAAATATATACAATAGAGAATTCATGCTTGTGTGTGAGTAAAAGCTAGCCTAATTATAAATTACAAGTTCAATGGGTTACACGATTTGTAATAAGTAGGCTGTTCAAACCAATAGTGTCAAGTCTGCAATGACGTTAAGACAACTGAAGTCCTTGGAAGAGTCAACACAATATCTAAAGCAATATATCAGTCCATATTAAAAATTGATCAAAGCATGTTATGTACATGTTCTACTCCGACTGCATATAAATCTCTCCTTCATTCTCCATGGTCCATGAAAATGTCAATCCATGTTCCGTGAAAATGCCAATCCATGGTCCATGAAAATGCCAATCCAAGACAGAAGAAAACAAAATCAAACCAACATTTCATGCAATAAGTGGGGTGGGAGGGTAGATTTATATCACCAAAATATGGCAAATAGTTAATATCTGGCGAGATTCACAATTACTTTTTACTTCTGACAAAAATATTAAATCTTTTAACTCAAATTCTTTTGCAAGGTCACTTACATATGTTTATGTTTTTCTTGTGTACATCCATGAACATTTATATAGGTTGTTACATATATGACGGGATCTCTAAATAGATTAATGGACTGCCTAATTTAAAAGTTATTAGTTTCTGTGGTTGCATCCACAGACAAAGAAATGAACACATCACCAATTGATTGAAAATTACAACAACAGCTGGATTTGATAACGGATGGCAAACATCGAGGGATGGATCTTATCAAAGACATGTGTGAAGAGCAACACTTAGACAAACAACGATTATAAAAAACATACATGATGAAGCAATAACAATGATTCTACTGTCATTCTTGAAAATGGGCAAAAACAGTTGGAACAATCAATTCAAATAAAAGGCAACATTTGGAAAACCATTAAAGTTTCTGAACCTCGTCATGAGAGTTGATCATGTCTGATGAACAACTACAGAATACTATTCACTGAAAATGCAAAAGCACGATACTTGCATGAGACCAGGAACACCGACTGAAAAGCTAGCAAATGTCAATGAAAGAACTTCCTGTACTCCTGTAAAAGAAGTAAAACAAGAAAATCTTCTCTACCCGCAACCCTGTTCATATCATCAAATGTAACTTTAGTTACTTCCAATAATAAAAATATTTTTTGGAAGTGTGGAAAACAAATCAGTGGATGGAAAACAGCCACTGGGGACCTTCTACACTCATGGATTTGAACATTAACAGAATGGAGGTAAATGAAAAATGTTGTTGTTTAAATATCATACTGGTGACGAATAAGAGAGGGATTTGCAGTGGTATTAGAATGATTGTATACAGCAATGCCAAAGTGAACAATAAATATTATTTTGCTGATGCTGGAAAGATAAGATGTAATGGTGGCTTCAAAAGGTCAAGGTCAAGGTCAGGTATCATATCTTTTCACCAACTACCTCTGTGATTCTGGAATTAGTCAATACAACACTTGAGATGAGGTAAAGATGGTAAAAAAGGTTTCTGAAGCATCCATGATCTTAGTGACATGGATTTGGAGGTAGATTTAGAAGTGGATTTGGAGGTGGATTTAGAGGTGGATTTGGAGGTAGATTTAGAGGTGGATTTGGAGATACTGGCACAGATCATGAATTTACAACTCAGCACTTTATTTGTAATGACTTGCAGCATTTTGTCAGTTCTTTCAAACGTACGAATGATTTCAAATATATTTCAAGGTTTGTCATTTCAACGGATGATTCAATAATAGCTACTTCATGCACAGAGTTGTTCTGTGCTGTTTTGAATTAAACTTTGTTTTCCACGAGTTCTATCTTTGTGTTTATGAATTGCTGTATACTGAGATGATGATGTTTAAATCTGTGTATTTATCCACATCAAATAACTGAGTTCCTCTTATATAATGCATAGTTTTGATCATCCTGGTCTGCAGATTGATGCTCCCAATCTCTGTTTTCACCAGTGAATGCAGTACAAATCAGCATCTTTCCTGAAAGATTTGGAGTATAGTGTTTTATGTTTTAAATAGGCATTTGTACTATACTGAATGTAATTCTGTATCACGACTAACTTGGACCCCACTTGTAACCAAACACATATTGTTGTGACACTGAGATCATTTGCTTTAATGTTGAACTCACTCAGTAGTTACATCAATTGTCTGAAAACACTTCAGTTGATCACAGTGTAGCTTTGCTCCATTATTTATAATATGCATTGTGTTTCACATTATTAGGTATTGTGAAACTTACAATTTATAGCAAGTAGTAGAACATGTCAGATTAGGATGAATAGGAGCACCATGTTAAATAGAGTCAAAAGATTTGGTGGGCAACCTGAATATAACCTAGGTCCCATCAGCTATATTTTAACAGTGCAGCATGAGGTGATGGTCTACCCTTGAACAAAAATACCATATGATGCCATAGGGAACATTGCCATGACATCATAGGGCATGATCACATGGGGGGTTCCCTAGTCTGGTTGGCAGAAAGACCACAGGCTTACTCTACATTCAATTGAATACGCTTGTTTACCAGAATTTATTGCAGTAATCATTGATCAGGATAGGTTTTTATACAAAGACATACAATTAAGGCACTTCAAAACCAATACACCAACCAACATTAAATAAAAGTTTCCACGATGGAACCACGATAAGTTGTATTGTTTTGTCATTGATAATGAATAAAACAACATTAAATAATTCTCTCTTCAGCTGTTTATGCACATAATCTTTTATCAACAAAGGAAATGTAAAGTTCAATGATAAAACCTGACAACAACATGCATCACCTTCTCCTTATTCTGCATCATGGGTTTATGATGATGATGACGACAAGGAACGGATAATTATCCATAGCTATTACATGCTAAGGAAACAAGGTTAGCCAAGTTTCCATTTGATGAAAATTTATGCGAGTGGCATATCATTGATACAGCATTCATACTGTACAAATATTTTATTTGTACCACATGCTAATACACATATTTGCCCTTTGAACAGAATGCTAAAGGATTGCAATGAAATAGTGTATCCTGTTAAATTCAATTAGAAAACGGGGATAATTTATACTAATGATTAATGAGTGGAAATGCATCATTAATCTATAGGCTTAGAATTAACAGCATGCAGTTCCAATGTTTATATATGTTTATTATAGCACATGGACGGATCACAATTTGACATGTCAATAGTATACCAATGGTGTATCAAATTGCTTGATACCAAAACTGTAAAAGCCATGTTATTTTTAATATATATCTATATATATATATATATATATATATATATATATATATAAGGACAGTGACAGTCTTAATGACTTAAATTATATACCCAACATCAGAACATCAGTATCAGATATACAATTAGCACTGTCTATTCAATGGCTTAAGCTAATATATAGATCATCTTCCTTCGTCGCCATGGTGGTTCTGCCAACCAGAGCTCTGCCAACACTTAGTTGTGACGTCATACAGGGAATCTCCAATGTTCCCTATAGGTTTCACAGGATGGGTCTGTCTGTAGCAAGGTAGTATGTATCTGCTTTCTAAATGAAATACCATAGTTTGTTTTGGTTGGTAAATATAGGGCCATAAAAGTAAATCCAAGTTATGTGGGAGGAGACAAATGGGAAATTAAGATGGAAAAATTTATGGTCCAAAGTTTACAGAGACAAAGGGTTGAAACTGTATGGGGACAAATGGGAAATTAACATAAAGCTGCTTTGATATGGTTTTTTAACATTATCACATGAAGCAACATTCTGCCCTCTAACTGAAATACCGTATTACAATATACATTTCAGAAGAAAAGTTGTTCTGTTGGTTCTTTTTTGCATGGAAATGTAATGGGTTGGAGTTTGTCAACCAGACAGTGTGAGTGTGTCTTTAACCCTCTAAAGATAAACTGCCACATGGGAGTCTGATGCTAAATTGGGTAACAAAAATTACAGGGATGAACGGGAAATTAGTATTAGGTTTCCACTATGAAAGGCATGACTTGTAACAGTGTTTCATGAGGTGACATTCTGCTCTTAACTGAAATGCCATATGGTGACATTCTTTTCAAATGGTTCTGTTTTTATAGGGAAATGAAATGGGTTAGAGTTTGTAAACTGGGAAAATGGGAGTTTGTATGCACTCTAATTTAAATGACTCATTTTGTTTTGCTTCAAGACAAAACTAACTTCTTTATTTCCCCATACCACCCTTTAATCCCACTTATAAAGTTCAAATTTCTACCTCATTTCATAATATCTCCATCACCTACCTCATTCCATAATATCTCCATCCCTACATACACTACATTCTTTAAAAAATAAAACTGACATCCTCATAATCCTTATATATCGCTACTTAACTATCTACTATCCACTATTAATAAACAACTATTTATTATTAACACCTGGAGATCTACTATCCATCGATCAGTTATCTACTATCCACCAACCAATTATCTACTATCTGTGCCCAGTTATCTCATTTTGTCAATGAAGCATCTTAATTTCTATATAAGTAATCATGCATTAACATTATTTGAACATATTTTTTTGTTTTCAAGTAGTATCTCCGTATGTTTTGTTTTGTTCAACTTTAGACTATATGACTCTATCTTTAAAAGCAACAGATCTATCAAATGTTGCAATTTCATTTTCTTGTCAGCGAAATCAAAACTAACCTGGTGATGAAGCTAATAATCACAATCCTCTCAATTATTCACAATAATTGCTGTACAACCGACAGAGGCATCGAATGGATTTTTCTTTTTCTTTTTTCTTCAAATTTCAAGTATCGTGATTTTAGTTAACCTGCCAATTAGCATCTCAAGACATCATTTTTTTGGTAAACAAAAGTAGTCCCGTGTCACTTAGTCCTGTGTCACTTAGTCCCGTGTCACTTAGTCCCGTGTCACTTAGTCCTGTGTCACTTAGTCCCATGTTAACAGCCTTGTACTACAGCATAGCCTAATCTACGGTCAACAAAAAGAAAATAGTGAATACTAAAAATAATTTAAAATGACTGGTATTTGGATTGAAACATAGAATAAAGAAAAATAGAGTGTATTTTAAGGTTTGGAATAGGTTGCCAGCAAAATTATATGCTTACAAACAATTTATATCTTGGGCAAGAAAGCTAAATTCGGTGCTTTCAAGCAAAAACACTGGTTTTCTGAACTCAAACTTTTGATATACCAATGTGTTGCATAAACAGCAGACTCTTTCCACTTGCATATTACAATCAAAATATAATATACATTCACTGAACGTTTAACAGAAATGGAGTCAAAAAGAGATTGTAAATAAAGACTGTAGCCCAAGAATAATTATTTTACAAAAATTTCTTACATGCCAAATTTCCACGCTTTTAGTCCTTGGTATTTGAAATGGATGATTTTAAACAGCATTTTCAACACATTATTGGGTATTCATTTTCCCAAGGATACATGGAAGCAGGTGACTCTGACTGGCCTGGGTGATTATCAAATGTGCAACTCTTGGATTAAAAGCCGCACACTCTAGCAAATGAACTCTCACATTTACCTCTATACAGGATAACCAACTATCTATGTGTTCTGAATTATTCATTTGCATACTGGAATATGTAGCAATATCAAATTGCAGAACTAAGCTGTGAGTATTCCGACTTACTGAATTATAAAGTCCTCCTTATTAACAACTTTTCTCCACACCTTCAAGGTTTTCTTCATTTTTTTTTCTGTTAGATTCTTTAGGCATTCAACATCACAATTGCCTACAAATATAGAATCACATTACATTAGACATGTATACCATAATGCTTGCATAGTATAAATGGAATTCAAAATGGACTTGTAATCCAATTTCATACAATGTCATTGCCTACAAATAAAAGATCACATTAGACGTGTATACTATGATGCTTGCATAGTATAAAGGGAATTCAAGAAGGAATAGTAATCCAATTTCATAGAATGTCATTGCCTACAAATAAAATATCACATCAGACATGTATACCATGATGCTTGCATATTATAAATGGAATTCAAAATGGACTAGTAATCCAATTTTATACAGTGTCATTATAATGGACTAGTAATGATCCAATTTTATACAATGTCATCGAAATGGATTAGTAATGATCCAATTTTATAAAATGTCATCAGAATGGACTAGCAATGATCCAATTTTATACAATGTCATCGGAATGGACTAGTAATGATCCAATTTTATAAAATGTCATTGGACTAGTAATGATCCAATTTTATACAATGTCATCAGAATGGACTAGTAGTGGACTAGTAATAATCCAATTTTATACAATGTCATCAGAATAGACTAGTAATAATCCAATTTTATGCAATGTCATCAGAATGGACTAGTAATAATCCAATTTTATGCAATGTCATCAGAATGGACTAGTAATAATCCAATTTTATACAATGTCACCAGAATGGACTAGTAATAATCCAATTTTATACAATGTCACCAGAATGGACTAGTAATAATCCAAATTTATGCAATGTCATCAGAATGGACTAGTAATAATCCAATTTTATGCAATGTCATCAGAATGGACTAGTAATAATCCAATTTTATACAATGTCATCAGAATGGACTAGTAATAATCCAATTTTATACAAAGTCACCAGAATGGACTAGTAATGATCCAATTTTATAAAATGTCATTGGATTGGACTAGTAATGATCCAATTTTATACAATGTCATCGGAATGGACTAGTAATGGACTAGTAATGATCCAATTTTATACAATGTCATCAGAATGGACTAGTAATAATCCAATTTTATGCAATGTCATCAGAATGAACTACTAATAATCCAATTTTATACAATGTCACCAGAATGGACTAGTAATGGACTAGTAATGATCCAATTTTATACAATATCAGAATGGACTAGTAATGGACTAGTAATGATCCAATTTTATACAATGTCATCAGAATGAACTAGTAATGGACTAGTAATAATCCAGTTTTATACAATGTCACCAGAATGGACTAGTAAGGGACTAGTAATGATCCAATTTTATACAATGTCATCAGAATGGACTAGTAATGGACTAGTAATAATCCAATTTTATGCAATGTCATCAGAATGGACTAGTAATAATCCAATTTTATACAATGTCACCAGAATGGACTAGTAATAATCCAATTTTATACAATGTCACCAGAATGGACTAGTAATAATCCAATTTTATGCAATGTCATCAGAATGGACTAGTAATAATCCAATTTTATGCAATGTCATCAGAATGGACTAGTAATAATCCAATTTTATACAATGTCATCAGAATGGACTAGTAATAATCCAATTTTATACAAAGTCACCAGAATGGACTAGTAATGATCCAATTTTATAAAATGTCATTGAACTGGACTAGTAATGATCCAATTTTATACAATGTCATCGGAATGGACTAGTAATGGACTAGTAATGATCCAATTTTATACAATGTCATCAGAATGGACTAGTAATAATCCAATTTTATGCAATGTCATCAGAATGAACTACTAATAATCCAATTTTATACAATGTCACCAGAATGGACTAGTAATGGACTAGTAATGATCCAATTTTATACAATATCAGAATGGACTAGTAATGGACTAGTAATGATCCAATTTTATACAATGTCATCAGAATGAACTAGTAATGGACTAGTAATAATCCAGTTTTATACAATGTCACCAGAATGGACTAGTAATGGACTAGTAATGATCCAATTTTATACAATGTCATCAGAATGGACTAGTAATAATCCAATTTTATGCAATGTCATCAGAATGAACTACTAATAATCCAATTTTATACAATGTCACCAGAATGGACTAGTAATGGACTAGTAATGATCCAATTTTATACAATATCAGAATGGACTAGTAATGGACTAGTAATGATCCAATTTTATACAATGTCATCAGAATGAACTAGTAATGGACTAGTAATAATCCAGTTTTATACAATGTCACCAGAATGGACTAGTAAGGGACTAGTAATGATCCAATTTTATACAATGTCATCAGAATGGACTAGTAATGGACTAGTAATAATCCAATTTTATGCAATGTCATCAGAATGGACTAGTAATAATCCAATTTCATAACATGTCTTCAGATACTTCCTTTTCCAGAAAAGCCAACCTTTAACTTAAACCCAGTATACTTCTAGTACATTTAATAAGCAAGTGTTGAATGATTACATTGCAATAATTAATAATAATGTAAAATTATTTGCACTAATGCATATATATAATTATGCTAAGAAAATATATAATCATAGCCTTCAAAAAATGGAAGAAGTTTTATTAACTGACTGGAAATTATTCAATAGAAAAGGCCTTTGATCTCTGTCCTATGTTTACAATGTAAGTCAACAATACCAAGTACTGGTATTCCTGTAAAATATGATTCACGTTCTTTTCTTCTGTTGTAAATTAGCAATGTTTGTCTCTTTTCTATATCTGGTCATTGTAGAAGCTATTCTGACAATGGAAGATAAAACAATACTGGTTTTAAGGAAATTACATCTGCGGAACACAGAAAGGAAGATCACTCAATACTGAAAAAGAACAAATTATATAATAATAAACAGGTATAAGGTTCATAAACCTCTTTTGTCAAAAGACTGGAGTCTTATGAAGTGGATGTATTACGTAAATGTACTTTGTTCATTCACTGGCAATAATTCATTGAAATACTGTCATATCATTTGTAACCTTGCTAAAAATTGAAGGTTTACAGCAAATGTGATTAAATTAAGCAGAAGAAATCACCAAAAAACAAATGTAAATCCCAAGGTTTTGCAAGCTTTAGAATGTTCCAAGTCTATCAAAGATAAAATTGTGTCCAATGTGGTCAATTGATCATCAAACTCATCTGACATACTGTTAACATGAGGCTTTTCATAAAGTTTGGATGAACTCAAACTTAAAGCTGTGATTGATATAGTGTTCAGCAATCATGGCAATGCCTATTCTAAATTTGAAGATAGAGCACATTAAATACATGAAGCAAAAGTTAAATTTGGAAGTGATTTGAGCATTTAGTCATCCAAAATGTTTGCCTGTCTGGAAAATTTAAATACAATAAGCAATTTTCATTTTATGTACTATTGCATCCTCCATGCATTTTCATTAATTTTACATAAATTTTAGAAAATATAAGGTTCTTAAATATAAATGATATTCAAAACCTTGTCAATATACATGTATCACACCAATTAATGTTGCCAAAAAAAAAGATTAATTTTTCATACAAATATTACATATACTGTGTTTGTATTAAGTCACATAAGAATATGGGTACAAGCCACAGGGGGTCCCTGATAATACTGTGTTTGTATTAAGTCACATAAGGATATGGGTACAAGCCACAGGGGCTCCCTGATAATTTAAAAGCATTGTATCTTTAAACAGTTCTAAAAGGTAAAAAAAAAATTACTAGTACCCAACACCGATGTGAAATACTGAACTATAACAAGCAATCTGTAGTAAAAGTATAATCAAGAACAACCTACTGGTACAACAAATCAATTGACCTTAAGCGAGACAATAAATCGCTCCACCTACCAAATCACATGACTTAACCTCCGACAAACATGCAGTATTTGGCAAAGAAATATGTTTCAGTTTAAGTGATATGTTTATTTAATGTGATTTGTATTATTCTTAAAAATATAAAATTACAAAGTTGCATTAATTATACTGCAATAGACAATATTTATATATGTAGTTCAAGTTCGTACATTAATAACCTAAGTGTTTTATTTCAGTAAATAATAACAATCAATTGTAAAGCTGTTTAAGAACTTATTCATATGAAAGGAAACTTGCTCCGAAAGATGCTGATGTATTTAGCATATAATGTTATCCTTGTTAATTTTATCTGACTTATGTTTATGCTGCCTTGGAAGTATATAAACTAAAAATTAATAACAAAATCGTAAATAATTACTGTTTAGAAGTATACTGTTGTACATAATAATTTTAAGGTCTGCCATATTTGTCAGGTGGAATTTTGATCAATGATGTCTGTTGATGTAACCATGTAATTGCATGCTTAATATATCGTAAGATAATTATTTGAAACCTTTATTTTGTATTTCTTTATTACTAATTACATTTTTGTATCCCCATCCCTCCTTCAACCCAATAAGAAAGTAAAGCGTCACTCTAGTGTCTCAAAGATCGAGACGATAAATCATTAATTTTGGGACAAGCCAACATTAAAGTGTAAATTTTCAAACTTTAAAATAATGCAGCCTTGGGTTCAGTGCTTCCTATACAAGAATAAATAATATATATCAAAGCCCGAAAGTTAGAGGGTTCTCCACCTATATTCTTAAAACGTTAATTTTTACATATATATTTTTCAATTTCAGTTTCTATTTTTTTTCAAGCTATCAACGGGACATACTTTTATGCAAACAAACACATTGTAATTGTCATCAATTTTGTCTTTATTCAGCTGATTGTGCACGTGACAAGTCGTTATCCATCGAAGTTTCACCTAAGTTTCGGGAAAGGAATACATCTAATTCCTCCATTTAGACGATCTGGATATTGACAGTCAGAATTACAAGACTTCTTTTCACTGTTATCGATCCAGAAATCAACAAATCATTGCAAAATTTGTAAATACTTATAATCAATTCATTATTGGTACAAGCAGCTTGTCGGAGGAAAATGGCGGACTTAAGCAATACCTGGAGGTGTGTCTAATTTACGCTCACTGATTGGTTAATTGATCCAGCATGACTGACAAGTGGCTATAGGTCAATTGCATTCTGTATCAATCTAAATCACTGAGCACAGTGTAATATGTTTCCCTCAGTTTCTCAAAAATAGCTGACTTACAATTAAGTGCAAGTAACCAAACGTCTAATGGAATTATTCTAAACAATTTCTGCACTGAAGCAAATATGAGATTACACAACACATACCCTTGCAGGCCTATTCATATTAAAATCACCCTGACTGTGAGTACAAAATTCTGTGACTTATACAAAAATTTTAATTGAATTTTCCTGGCCTTATAAAAAATTCCCTGACTTTGACTGTGAGAACCCTAAGTTTGACTGAAAAACAGCAATTCTTTGGAGTATATTGATTCATCTTTATCTTGGTTACTGGGTTCTGTTGCTCACCCATAAGAGTGTCGCTATGTAACAACAGAAAGACATCAACAGCTACAAGCTTTTTACACTCAGTGGATTTTTATTGTCGTTGTGGGTTTAATGCCACTTTTCAGACCATACATGGTAACCAGTATAACTGGTGGAGGAAGAACCCAAGAAAACATGGTAAGAAACACCAACCTAACGGATATTACTGGCAAGCTTTCTCATATAACCACACTGGCTGAGCCAGACACTCGAACCCACATGAACAGAGGTGGGATGACTGTAATTGGCAAAGGCAAGTGCCTTACACCAATCAGCCACTCGGGGCCCCTCAAATGCTCATTGGATATTAGCTGGTAAAGAAGAGTACTGCCATCAAATTATATTATTTGATTCATGGCTCAGTCCATTGAGCTCTTAAAAGCCATTTGAAATTGATCTGTTCTACTCAATAAGCGTTACCGCTTCCCCTTAAATAATTATCTTCATTGTACAAAAGAAAGACAAAAAGGTTGACCACCAAAATTATTTACTTGTTTGTAATTAGCCTATATAAATAGTTTATACTGTAAATCTGGAGAGAATCTGGCAAACTATTGTTAGATGAACTGAAAGAGAAACCTACAAAATATCAAAATAGCAGAAATTAGGAATAAATAAAAAGATGCAGTTAAATGTTACACAGTTATTCGCAATACAAGTATTTGACAAAAAGAACAAGAGTTTTGGGCTGAAATGTGAAAATACTGTCATTCAGGCTTTTGGGGGTAGTGAAGCCCCTAAATCTTTGAAAATAGCTATGTACAGTCTCTCTCCACTGCTGAATACTTTCAAGACATCAGAGATAATAATTGCAGCCTTCCACAGAATGTAACTAATAAACATTATAAACAGACATGTTTTATAAGCATTTACGTTTTTTTGTTTTTGCATCAGAAGGTTGGCGGCTAAGTGAAAACTCTACTGTTATCAAGTAACCATTAAGTTGGACCCCGTTGTGGACAATTTTTGTTGGACCGTCACATTGCATGTCTAGTGATGAAAGGTTGCATTCTGAATTGCACTTGAAATTAGACTCCGCTGTAAAAAAAATAATAAATGTATTAGAAACATGAAATAATTTTTTCTCTTCAATTACTTTACTTTAATTTTAAACCTTTTGCATCTAACATGTGCACGTTTACACTTTCAAACATGTGAGAAACCAAAAGCACCAAAAACGCATTTTCTTGATAAGAATTTGTTTAAACCTAATATATTAACTCTAACATACAATCATCCATGCATTATACAGTCCTTCTAATTAACCCCATGACATTGATGGCCTTATTTATCTTTTGTCACATACACTGCTTAAATAGCAATATGTATCACTGATATTTTGTAATAATTTTAGACATAAAGAAAGATGGCACTGAAATAGTATATTTTGAATAAAAACTGTTAATTGACATCTCGGTCCTTGCCTATATATGTTCTGGGAGTTGCAGGTCTGTAAAAAACCACAAAAGGTAGACGATGTTAATTAATTTAAAATATAACACTTGTAATAAAATAGCATTAAAAATATCTAACACTAATAACATCATGAAATTCAATTACTTTCAAGTAACGCAGTTTGGGAGTATGAAACAGCTTAGAAAATAAGACATTTTGTACAAAATTATATTGAAATAAACAACGACCATATTTTAGATCAAAATTAAAAGCATGTATAAGAAGTCTCCTATAAAACAAGAGACTGACAACATTATGATATATGTAGCTTACTATTCAATGTATCTGTTATATTTTTGCGTAACCTTTCCTTCAAACTTCGTCTTATCCTACAGCTCCTAGCTGCAAATTCGAACTTGACCTTTTTTGTTATGGCAGGGGCAGCAACAGATGCTGAAAAACATATCCAACATTTGATCTTAGAATGCCTATTGCTATTCATATCACCATGATATGTCTATATTCATACACTGACAACAGAACACCTACATTGCTATTAGTATCATGACAGGTCTGTATTCTTATACTGACAACAGAACACCTACATTGCTATTAGTATCATGACAAGACTGTATTCATACACTGACAACAGAACACCTACATTGCTATTAGTACCACAACAAATCTGTGTTCATACAGTGACATTAGAACACCTACATTGCTATTAGCATCACAAAAAGTCTGTATTCACAATGACATTAGAACACCTACATTGCTATTAGTATCATGACAAGTCTGTATTCATACACTGACATTAGAACACCTACATTGCTATTAGTATCGTGACCAGTCTGTATTCAAACACTGACAACAGAACACATACAATGCTATTAGTATTACAGCAAGTCTGTATTCTTACACTTACATTACAACACCTACATTGCTATTAGTATCATGGCAAGTCTGTATTCATAAACTGACATGAGAACACCTATATTGTTATTAGTACATGTATCACAACAAGTGTGTATTCATACACTGACAACAGAACACTCTGTATTCATACACTGACATTAGAACACCCACATTACTATTAGTATCACGTTAGGTCTGTATACATACTTTGACCTTGGAACACCTACATTGCTATTCGTATCATGCTAGGCCTGTATTGCTATTTGTATCTTACTATGTTTGTATTCATACTCTGACACTGGAAAACCTACATTGCTATTCATATCAACATGCTAGGTCTGTATTCATGCGTGGACAACAGACCTCCTACATTGCCATTCATATCATGCTAGGTCTGTATTGATACTATGACCTTAGAACACCTACACTGCTATTTGTATCATGCTAGGTCTGTATTGATACTTTGACCTTAGAACACCTACATTGCTATTTGTGTCATGCTAGGTCTGTATTGATACTTTTACCTTAGAATACCTACTATTTGTATCATGCTAGGTCTATATTGATACTCTGACCTTAGAACACCTACACTGCTATTAGTATCATGCTAGGTCTATATTGATACTTTGACCATAGAACACCTACATTGCTATTAGTATCATGCTAGGTCTATATTGATACTTTGACCTTAGAACACCTACATTGCTATTAGTATCATGCTAGGTCTATATTGATACTTTGACCTTAGAACACCTACATTGCTATTAGTATCATGCTAGGTCTATATTGATACTTTGACCTTAGAACACCTACACTGCTATTAGTATCATGCTAGGTCTATATTGATACTTCAACCTTAGAACACCTACATTGCTATTAGTATCATGCTAGGTCTATATTGATACTTTGACCTTCGAACACCTACATTGCTATTAGTATCATACTAGGTCTATATTGATACTTTGACCTTAGAACACCTACGTTGCTATTTGTACCATACTAGGTCTGTATTGATACTTTTACCTTAGAATACCTACTATTTGTATCATGCTAGGTTTATATTGATACTTTGACCTTAGAACACCTACACTGCTATTTAGTATCATGCTAGGTCTATATTGATACTTTGACCTTAGAACACCTACACTGCTATTTGTATCATGCTAGGTCTATAAAATTTGATACTTTGACCTTAGAACACCTACACTGCTATTAGTATCATGCTAGGTCTATATTGATACTTTGACCTTGGAACACCCACATTGCTATTTGTATCATGCTAGGTCTGTATTGATGCTTTGACCTTAGAACACCTACACTGCTATCTGTATCATGCTAGGTCAATAAAATTTGATACTTTGACCTTAGAACACCTACATTGCTATTTATATCACCACAGCAGGTCTGTATTCATATTTTTGTATTGTACTTCATCAAGAAACTAAGTCCATTCCTTCTTCCTATATTCTTTTGATGGCTCATGTTTCACAGAATGTCAGTAGTCAAGTACTTTTTAAGTCAGTATATATAACACACAGTCATGAGACAGAATATAATTGTGTCCATTATGAAAACCCATCTTTCAACTCAAACCTACAGCACTGCTGGAGAAAAACTGGACTAGATAAATCTTGTTACTTTCTATCACAATGAGTTTTCTTTAGAACAGGTTTGCTATATTAATTTTGATAACCTTATGAGGTAAGACAGCTTGGGATGATTTCAGGAGAGCATCCAGAAATATCCTTAAGGGGGCTGGGTTGGGGTTTGTTGTTTTGGTTTCATGATTTACAGCACAGCAACACAAGTAGGTTATTCAGTGTTCTATCAATTAGCGTAATATGCTTTGCCCAAGGACACACCATGATAGCTGACCTAGACTGTTAGGGAGAGTGGAGGGGCTAAACAAGTTGTCATGGGTCGATATGGTGGAACCCCTGGTGGTCACTCAGGGAATGAAGTACCCTTAAGCTCCTACATTTTATGCATTACCAGTGCATAGTTTTAAACCATCTAACTGTAAATGAGATGTATTCTAGCAAATGTTGTAGCTGACTCACACTTATTTGAGAGGGATAGGCCCAGCAACTCTGCACATGCTCCCCACCCTCTTCTGGAACCGCCCTTGAAAATACCTCATATTGGTCATACTTTTTAAAGTTATAATTCCAGAGATCAAAGCCAAATCTTTAAATTACAAAATTAATATATATATATATATATATATATATATATATATATATATATATATATATATATATATTAGAAGATGATGGGATTAGAATGAAACTGTTTCAATGATATGATTGAAAAGAGCCTGCCAAAAAGCCTTGATTAGATTCAGTTCATGTCAAAATTTATAATCAAAATAGTTGATATTATTATTATTAGTAGTAGTAGTAGTAGTAGTAGTAGTAGTAGTAGTAGTAGTAGTATTAGAAGAAGAAGAGGAAGAAGATGAAGGAAGAGGAGGAGAAGCAGGAGAAAGTTGTCAGTGATGAGAATATATTAATTCTACTCACATGAACATCCTGGGAGAGTAAGGTTGCTCTGGTCATGTGTCCAATCATAATTTGAAGCAGGACCACAGGATGTTGCAAACTGAAGGTCAGTTATTGAAGTAAACTTACTTTTCTTTTTGCAAGTAAGTATACACACTTCCTCCGTCCCTTGAATGTTACATGACATTTTTGTCTGAACAGGGCTTTCTAGCTTATGGCAGATATTGGCAGCTACAAAGGTAGATTTGGAAATTCTTTTGTAATATGCAGTGCTATGTTTTTCATTCAAGTCTGGAGGAGACCAGTTTTTAAGCAAGTTAAGGTTAAACATAATGTACACTTAATCCACATTTTACGACTATGAAGCTTGTGCCAATTGAGTGATTTAACTGTGATAAATACCAGTACTTTCTGCACACAAGAAAATTGTATTTAATTTTATTCCAAATTTGTCAATGCAATCAAACCAAGAATATCCATTCCCAATTAGTATTATCTGAGGCATAACTTGTCATTTAACATTTTTAATACAAATAATTTCCATTAGTGTAAGTGATTGTGGATTTCCAAGCAAAGCAGGCTCACTGTAGAAGCCTGAGAAGTAATTATATTCTGTCAATTTATATATTTTGCCCCTTGAACAAATGAAATCAATATTCTCAGTTACCCAGCAGGCTTTTGAAGGCAATACTAGGAACATAACTGCAATAATTTTTTAAAAGTAAAATATGGGGAAAAAAAGATTATACCCTCATTAATTAGTGTTATATCAATTAAATAGAAAATCCAACATGCAACTCTCATAAAAAATTTTAAAAACTGTTTTCCTAGATCATAAAAACTAAAAGGCCTCAACAGGTTACAGTTCATGCTTGAAGATTCAAAATGACTGAATATCTAATGCCTACTGGAGGAGAAGATTACTGATAATCAAATATTGACTACAGGAAGATATTAGTAGAAAAACTATTTCTATGTTTGACCAAGATTTGTTAGTGTGTTTGTATATATCTGATGTGAAGAAAATTTCATTACAACAAAAACAGACATCAAATGCAGGCCAAGGTAATGATGTCTTACCTACACAGTCTTTCTTATTGGGGTGTAATTTTTTTCCCTGTGGACAAGCACAGTAATAGTTCCCTTCTGTATTTACACAGTCATGCTGGCATCCACCATTGTTCACAGAACATTCATCTCGGTCTGAAATGCAATTAGAAATAAATTATCAAATTTCAAACATTCTATTAAAGTTTAAATTACTTTTGGACAAAGAAAGCAATTAAATTTAAAGCAATTATTATTATTAGTATTATTATTATTATTATTACAGACAATGGAGGCAATTAAATCTAAATACAATTATTATTATTATTATTTGCTTGATCTACATGTAATTAAAGTGACAAAAGAAAGTTAAATATGTCTCAAGTTGAAGTAAAACTTTATTCACCTGCACAATGTGTAAGTCCATATTTATCGTATCCTTCGTAACAACTGCAGAAATAGTTTCCAGGAGTATTGACGCATAAATGGTCACATGTGGTGTTCAAATCACATTCATTGATATCTAAAGAGACAGAAAATGAAATAAAATTTATTTAGTTAGTAGCTGACACATTAAAAGCTTTGGAACACATTAAAATAGCATGAGCTTTATAAATAAATAAAAATGCATCATGAAATTTCAAGAAATTTGTATTTCAATACTCTTAATTTATTGACATCCTAAATAATTACTGGACCAGTCACAAGTGAGTATGAAAAATTTATCATACCAGCCAGACTATTAGAACTTTCAAGCACAAAATAATAATTTGACATAACAAGTTGACATAATAATTCAGCAATTTATACACATCGTAAATAAGGGGTCAAAGCTAACTTCTTTTCAATTCTGAGAGTAGATTGAGATATTTCATGAGTTTAACATGAAAGATGAAAGTAACAATATTGGTATCTCTGGACAATGCCCACATGTCTGGAAGAGATGAAAGTGTGCTCAGGCATGCAGTTGAGGTTAGTGTTATGACTGATCAGCCTGGTGTCAGGACAATGTGACTGGGTGGGACATGATGATATATGTCTGTGGCATGATGTCCCAGTGCTAGACACTGCAGACATCATAGTGATATGACTGAAATTTTTTTAAATGCTATGTTAAAAATCCAAATCACACACAAGCAGAGTATTTATCGAGAAAAAGTCAGCCTTAAGACCTCACATGGCAATTCAGCGTATGAGCTGTCTGTTTTACATCTGAAAAAACTAATGGCAAAATTTGACGTTAAGTCATAAAACATTAATTTCTTTGAAAGGATTGAAGAAACGTTGCAAATTCCTGAAAAAAGGTAAATGTTTTATGATGGATGTCCTGCGGCTTATTGACCGCACATAATTTATCAAGCATAAAGAATTCTTAAAATGCAGCTATTTTTTTCAAATGACCAACAAAGAGAATTATTTTTAACAGTTTTACTACTATTCTTAAGTCAAGGTACTACACCATTATCAATCAAATGTAGGAAAAAAATGCAAAGGGACAAAAAGAAAATGCAATATACTGAATTAAAAGAATGGTTAACTGACAATCTGCATACACATCACACAAGCAAGAAAGAAACATATTCTCTACAGAATGGTCTCTATTAGCAGTCTCTTGCGAGACTATTGGCAGGTGTGATTATTTTATATCCAAACCTACGAAAAATGCAACAATATATATATATATATATATATATATATATATATATATATATATATATATATATATATATATATACATAGTGTGGTCCATACAAGTAAAGACAACAAAGAAAACTAATATACACTTAGCATTTAAAAATGTTTCAACGGCAAAATTCTGAAAAGATACAGTTGGTGAAGGGGAAGTGTTTTACAACAAAGAAATGAAGTATTTCCTGCCAAAGGAAAATACTGAGTACTTTACAGCTTCTTCCGAGAAAAAAATGCATCTGTAGTGGAAAGCTATAACATGTCATCCAAAATTAAAATACTGTAGTATTTTGCTCAAAATTAAACCACAAAATGGGATGACACTTAACCTTTGGTAACTGAGGGATACAATAACACTCATTGCTGACCAACAGATGTTACTCGGGCATAAGCAGGCAAAGAGGAAACAAGATCAAAAGTATGGTTACTTGACAACTGATACATTGAGTAATTCTAAATCAAAAGTCAGTGAAACATAATTTTAAAATGCAAAACAATTTGTAAAACATGCTACCTTTCTAACTTTATCAAGGGATATTAAAAGAAGGTTAATAAAAGAATTGTACATATGAGAAGCATAATAAGACATACATTGACAATGTCCTTAATGGACAATTAATGACAACATAGTAGGAGGCTGAATGTATGTTCAAAAATTGGTCTTTAAGTAGCTGTATTCATAAATGCAGGCATTGTGCTGCTTTTGTAGACCTAAGAGTAATGGCAAAACCTTGGGTGGTGTACGTGATGACAACACTGCAGAACTCCAGTACCAACATAGTAGGTTCTAGTCCTATTCTGCAGCTTATCTTATCATTCCTCTGTCTACGGAAAAGAGATCGGCATGAATTGTTCTGACATCATGGACTTCAGGTTACCACAACAGACTAGTTCCTTACCAGCAATTGTATTCAATAAAATAAACTGGATTTCTCATTTAACCAGGCTAGTACAACAAATACATTTAGCAAGATGAACCTTTTCTACTCTGAAACTCAATGTTCCACAAACAAGTCATTATGCATCTTTAATACCAACAATTTAAACTCTGGCAATGATGACCATAACATTTCACAAAGCAGAATAAGTATTATGACACCAAAGGACTGTATTTGTATTTTGAAATGCAAGCCAAAGAAATTTTTTCAAAATCGTGTCACAAAGAAAGTGTACAGAAGGTATAACCATAAATATAACCATACAAATTACAACACTACAACAATATAAATCAAAACATCTACAACAGTATAAATCAAAACATCTACAACAGCACAAATCAAAACATATACAACAATACCAATCAAAACATTTACAACAGTACAAATCAAAACATCTACAACAGTACAAATAAAAACATCTACAACAGTATAAATCAAAACATCTACAACAGTATAAATCAAAACATATACAACAGTACAAATCAGAACATTTACAACAGTACAAATCAAAACATCCACAACAATACAAATCAAAACATCTACAACTTCAGACTGAATGGGTATAGCATCAGCTGGACTGGGTAGTAGTTACCAGGGCTAGTTGTTTGTTTTGGCTTTTGGAGGTGTAGTGCAGCATTTGATATCTTTTGTTGCAAAAGATTTTTAAGAAAAATTGATCTACAACAAAGTTTTATAACATGATAAAATAGAAATTTCTGAAGGGACTGAATTGAAAGAGCAATACAATGAACATGAAGACTTTAACTGTTTTCACAAAGAAGGCATAAAGTCATCACAGTAAGTGAGGTGTTATGAAAAAACACCAGGTGAGTTGTTCCAAAGAAATGTTTTCTCTGTGAGGATACAGGTTGAATAGAACACGCTTCATGGCGGGAGAAAAACAAAATCTTTTTGCTACATCACTGAAAGAACAGAAGAATGACTGTTTCAAATACTGATGGTTTTACAACTCTCAGAGATTAAACGAACAAAGCCAGAGATGGAATGACTGCAAATTGTGACAATAAAGAAATTAATGATGTTAAATGTCTAAAACAGAGCTCAAAAATGAAAATCACACTGAAAAAGAATTACACACATATATCACCACCATTACTAAATTCTTAGGATTCAATAACATGAGAGGTATGTAGTATACCTAATACATCTGAAGCAGTTGGTGGTTTGAAGAAACCCTAAAAGTTATACATTCATCTTGATCCAGTCTTTAAAATTTGTAACAGCCCCATTGTTTGTTTCTTTGACTACTAACATGTATTTTGGGAGATTATTTTTCATATTATCTTAATAGTCATTAGATACAATTTATAAGGGGTACAGACTGAATATCAGCATAAATTAGGAAGGTTGAAAAGTAATCAATTTTTACAGTGTGTTTGTAACGTTTCTCATATTAGGTAATGTGATGAACCTCTTAGAGTACCTTGTGACTTTGTTCTGCATTTAAGCACTGAGGCAAAAACATAAAATATATAGGAGATATATGTTTATGGTGTGTCAAATAATTAACAATGATTGTAGCCTGAACATTATCCATTTCACTAATTTAAATAATCCTTTTCAATTAACTACTGCAGTGGTAGGTTGGTAAGTACAAAGACATACTCAAACAGACTGAGAATAATTATTTAAGAGATGTGAAAATGGAAGAAAGAAGTCAACAATATCTTAGCAAATACTGACAGATTGGGAAAAAGTGCTCAAAAATATCAATACTAGAAAAAGAGTTTAATTAGATGAGAGAAAACGATTTTAGATGCACATAATTTGTTTAAACAGATTGTCTGAAGCTATGAAAGCCTTGAAATTGCAAGACAAAGATTGGGTGAAATTACCTAAAATTCAACAATGTTTACAGTCAATTGAAATGAAGATAAATGGAAAAATAGATGTTTTAGAAGAGAAGATACTCGAGATTCCAGGAAGACCGATACAAATTACAATCTATACTAGAACAGTCACAAAGAAATCTGAATAATGAAACATATCAAAATGAAAGGTCAAGGTAATTAATGGTTGCAGACAAAAAGTGCTGAATCAACAACAATATAACTCTTAATACTTTGTTGTATTAGATTTGTAAAAGAACACGTACTGATTTCACCAGACTAAACAAACAGATAAAGGACGTCAAAAACAAAATCAATGTATATCAAATCATGATAAAAAAGTAATGAAGAAAACATATGCTTTGTTTATTGCTGATCTAAGTGACATGATCAAGATGATAGTAGATGTTACATAAGATGATATTAGATGTTACATAAGATGATATTAGATGTTACATAAAATGATATTAGATGTTACATAAGATGATATTAGATATTACATAAAATGATATTAGATGTTACATAAAATGATATTAGATGTTACATAAGATGATATTAGATGTTACATAAGATCATATCAGATGTTACATAAGATGATATTAGATGTTACATAAGATGATATTAGATGTTACATAAGATGATATCAGATGTTACATAAGATGATATTAGATGTTACATATGATGATATTAAATGTTACTTTACTGTTTTTTGCAACATATTACATAATGATGTGGAACAATCAAAGACAGATGCAAAATAATACATTAAACATAAATAGGTTAGTAATATTGATCTGATAGAATGTAGCATTAACAAATTTGACAGATGAGGGCATTCAAAATCGAAATAGGAAAATAAGGTGTTGTATTATATTGTAGCATTCATACAGTTAGAACCAAAATACAAAATATTAGAAAATATAGAAATGCTCAAAATTGAATTGAACACGGGAATGGATTTAATTAGTCAAAAAAAGGGTGTAGGAATGGACAAATTAAAAATAAAATTGATAATAACAAAACAATATTTCATGAAAAAGTAGTCCAATGACTGTGTGCATATTCATCTTTGATTTTTACATTGTTCCAAGTCAGGGAAATATTGAAGGTATATATGCTTTGCTCCAAGTCAGAGAAATCTTGAGCTAGGGAAATACTGAAGGTATATATACTTTGTTCTGAGCTAGGGAATTCTTGAAGGTATATATGTTTTGTTCCAAGTCAGGGAAGTCTTGAAGGTATATATGCTTTGTTCCAAGTCAAGGAAATCTTGACAAAGGGAAATCTTAAAGCATACATGCTTTTTTCCGAATCAGGGAAATCTTGAGTCAGGAAAATCTTGAAGGTATATATGCTTTGTTCCAAGTCAGGGAAATCTTGAGTCAGGGAAATATTGAAGGTATATATACTTTGTTCCAAGTCAGGGAAATCTTGAAGGTATATATGCTTTGTTCTGAGTCAGGGAAATCTTGAAGGTACATATGCTTTGTTCCAAGGCAGGGAAATCTTGAGTCAGGGAAAATATTGAAGGTATATATATTTTGTTCCCAGTCTGGGAAATCTTGAAGGCATATATGCTTTGTTTCAAGTCAGGGAAATCTTGAGTCAGGGAAATGCTGAAGGTATATATGCTTTGTTCCGAGTCAGGTAATCTTGAGACAGGGAAATCTTGAAGGTATATATGCTTTGTTCCGAGTCAGGGAAACGGAAATCTTGAGTCAGGGAAATACTGAAGGTATATATGCTTTGTTCCAAGTCAGGGAAATCTTGAGTCAGGGAAATCTTAAAGGTATATATACTTTGTTCCGAGTCATGGAAATCTTGAAGGTATACATACTTTGTTCCGAGTCATGGAAATCTTGAAGGTATATATACTTTGTTCCAAGTCATGGAAATCTTGAAGGTATATATACTTTGTTCTGAGTCATGGAAATCTTGAAGGTATATATACTTTGTTCCGAGTCATGGAAATCTTGAAGGTGTATATACTTTGTTCTGAGTCATGGAAATCTTGAAGGTATATATACTTTGTTCTGAGTCATGGAAATCTTGAAGGTATATATACTTTGTTCTGAGTCATGAAATGTTGAAGGATTATATACTTTGTTCCGAGTCATGGAAATCTTGAAGGTATATATACTTTGTTCCGAGTCAGGGAAATCTTGAGTCATGGAAATCTTGAAGGTATATATACTTTGTTCCGAGTCATGGAAATCTTGAAGGTGTATATATACTTTGTTCCAAGTCAGGGAAATCTTGAGTCATGGAAATCTTGAAGGTATATATACTTTGTTCCAAGTCAGGGAAATCTTGAGTCATGGAAATCTTGAAGGTATATATACTTTGTTCCAAGTCAGGGAAATCTTGAGTCATGGAAATCTTAAAGGTATATATACTTTGTTCCGAGTCATGGAAATCTTGAAGGTATATATGCTTGCATTCATTTACATCTCTTACTTTTTCTGTAGTGGTACTGAAAATAGTTCTGTTGTTGATTAAGTTAATTGTTTGACAAAGGTCAGAGAAGATACAAATTAGAATTTAAATTTGAAAAAGATATAACTGTTCATAGTAATAAATACTATTTCCAAAACATTGATAGTGGGGTATATAAACTGATTTTTTTTTTAAATGATGGCAATTAGCTAAAAATGTTTTTCAAACTTTTGATGTTTATACTAGTATTCAATATGGAAAAATGATCAGTGTTAATATAACAGTTGTTTATATACATTGTTTTTAAATTTGTTTTGAAGCTGAAGAGTACATAAAGGTTTATTTTTATGCTGGAGTTCCTGATGGTGGTGGTAATAGGGATGTTTTATTTCCTTTACCTTTTAAAACTTTCTGTCAATCAATACAGGTGACTGTATAGACTCATGTAGTTTTAATCTGAAAATGGATAAATATATAATGTTCCATATAAGAGGTAATCGAGACAGTCCCGATAAGATAACAGCCATAATCAGTTTCAAAATGTGTTACTCCTTAATACAACAAAATGGCTGCAGCAGTAATAAAATGGAGAAGCCAAAGCATATGGTCTAGCCATTACACAGAGCATGGTTAATTGCTTCTAGAACTGATGATGAAGACATTACAAATTATTCAAAGAATTAAAACAAAGTGGAGACAATGGATTACTGGACTGAAAGATTGAAAGAACAATGTTTGCCACCTCGGAACTATAAACAACCTGGAGTAGCTTTTGCTCTGTATGGATCTATTCATAAGCACTGATGGATCTACGAATCCCAAAATAAGACAACACTAAAACAGCAAGACAACCTAAATGCAATAATTTCTACCAACCTTCTGATTTTTTAATAAAATACAAGCATATTCATTGTACTTAACATGGGTGTAAGATTTATTACATGCAAGTTTCTTACATCCTGCTCTGTATAACTTCACTTGGGGTGATGACTGTATCAGACATTGTCGTGGAGCAATGATTTAATAGCTAACTGAATTTTCAGCATAATAAATGTACAGCAAATACATATTGCCTCACATGCAAGAGAAGATACTGCAAAGTGTTAAATACCCCATCAAACATATCACTGTGTGACAGACACACTGAGTAACGTTAAATCTGATCCAACATTACAGATAGCAATTCCAAAAGCTAGTACCAAATATACTGATTTTACCAGGCCGTTTCTTTCTTTGTGTCATTTGATATGAAGGTAAAAGGAAATTCTAACAGTGCAATCGTAAACAATATGGGTAGAATAATTGTGAAATGCATCACTATTTCTTATGGACGCGATAATATTCCAAGATGAATGACTGTAACATTTTTATGATATACAGAGCTTTGTGGTTACCTGATTTTGGTAGGACAAATATGACCAAATAGAGCATTATGGATGATAAACTGAGAAAGTTAAGATCACAGGCTGGTACAGCAAAAAATATCGGCATTTCAGCTAAAGCCTAAACAGTCTGTAGAACATTCAGAATATCACCATAAACTAATCGACTAGTGCCCACTGTATCCGTTTTGGCAGTATTTGACATTTATCATACCACTTGCAAATATTTTTGTTATGATAGATGGTAGCCATGACAAAGAACTGGAAAACATCCACCTTCTGTTACAATGCAACTAGTTCCCAATCATTTGCTCAAATTAGAGATATAAAGAGTAATGAAATATTTGACCATATAAAACCCCAAATATTAAATGAATTAGGTAAATAGTAAGTGCAATATTATTTGTTACAAAATCAACCAATACTACCCTACTTCTTAACCTCTGGACATCATCAATAGACGTAAGCAAATTACATCAGCATTATACTGAGAAAGATAAGTTTTAGATCCGATATTCTTCCAAATTTAGAAATATACTGGGTCAATGTCTATTAAAATTATATGAGACGAAATAAAAACATTAAAGTGTTCTATATCTTAAAACTATAATCCATCCAGTGATTTGATCCAGGTGTGTCAGGAGTGGTTAAGAGAGTAAGAGCATGTGTGGCATTACATTCTCATCACAAGTGACAAAAATACTTTGGGGCCCCGAGTAGCCAAGTGGTCTAAAGCGCTCTCCGTTACAGATCACTGCCATCTCACCTCTGTCTGCGTGGGTTTGAGTCCAAGATTCGGCGAATGTGGACATGTGAGAAAACTTGCCAGTAGCTTCTCGTGGGTCAGTGGTTCTTTCCGCGGATTTCCCGGTTTCTTCCTCCACCATTAATACTGGCCGCCATGTATAGCCTATCGTGTGCTGAAAAATGGTGTTAAGCCCCACAACAACAACAACAACAACAACAACAAAAATACTTTAACTAAAACCTTCAACCAAAGAGTGTTCTGCATATGTTTCTTTGCCATATGACCCAGCTTATGGATATGACCCAGAGGAAAGAACAATAAAATCCATGTGATATGCATGTGTTGATGTTCCAAACAGGAAGTGGCTTGGTTAATGGATCTGCAAATATGGCTGAAGAAACAACTTTAACTGTGTCCAAATATAGTTGTGGACCCCATTACCCCACCCAAAAGCAGAATCTAGAGGCAGTAGTGGTACTGGGGGAATGTGATTCTATGGAGTGGTACTGGAGGAATTTGAGTCAATGGAGTGGTACTAGAGAAATGTGAGTCTATGGAGTGGTACTAGAGAAATGTTAGTCTATGGCATGGTACTGGAGGAATGTGAGTCTATGGAGTGGTACTAGAGAAATGAGAGTCTATGGAGTGGTACTAGAAGAATGTGAGTCTATGGAGTGTTACTAGAGAAATGTGAGTCTATGGAGTGGTACTAGAGAAAGTTGTACTAGAGAAATGTGAGTCTATGGAGTGGTACTAAAGAAATGTGAGTCTATGGAGTGGTACTAGAGAAAGCTGTACTAGAGAAATGTGAGTCTATGGAGTGGTACTAGAGAAATGTGAGTCTATGGTGATAACATATACCAAATATGAAGTGGATAGATTCATACATTATTGAAGAAATAAGTGAGGAAAACATTATCCAAAACCATTAACACAAAGTGTCCCTAATATAAATCTTGACCTTGTTAATGTCAGCCAGGGGAAGAACTCGGAAATCAATGTAGTACTGAGAGAATGGGGATATATGATGCTATATAAGAGACCAAATATGAAGTCAGTTGAGTAGGAGGTTGTGAAAACATAAGTAATTAAAATAATGATAAGCCAAATGTGTAGCCAAAAAGTGTCCATATAATTCTTGACTCCATGTAGAATAGAGGGACAAGAGTGGTACTGAGAGATTGGAAATATACGATATTATATACTAAATGTGATATTATATACTAAATGTGAAGTGAATCCCATAATGGTTACTGGCATATAATTGCTGCATAAATATAACCGAAATGTGTACCTTATATAATTATTGACCCTATGACCCCTCTCAGGGACTGATGATTCCAGGAGAGGTGTTGAGGGAAGGGGTACATGCAATAATGCTATATTTTAAAAAAAAGTTGACTTGGTAAAGGGGTTATGGAAATATGTGATGGAACATTTCCACAGAAACGTGACATCGTTATAATTCTAAATGCCAGAGGCTACTTCAGCATAGTTATTAACACACTGTACAACTAAATTATACAAAATTTCAATGTATACAGGTATGTTATGTTTTTTATCTTCCATCTGCTCAAAGTAAAGCAGCTGCAGCAGTTATATTTGTCTAAATTAAGTAGGCTGATAATTTGTCAATGCTACAATTGTGATATCTGCATCAATTTCAGCAAGATTTACAGGTTGGTTGGTTTAAATGCTACTTTTGGTACATTAATGGTTATATTATGATGATGAAATCGGAGCTAAGTGCATTTCTCAAAAATACTCCAAAACAGCTGACTCGGAATGGCCTGGAAGGCTATCGAAACCATGTCCCTTGGATTACAAGTGACAGAAGCTCTATCAACTGTGTAACAATTGCTCCTCAAATACATAGCAGCTTAGCAAACTATTGATGTCTATTATGTGATACAACTGTGCCATTAAATATTGACATTTGTAAGATGATATCCCTACTGTGATAATGAATATTGATTTTTACTTTATAGTTGTTACATACCTATAGCATATTAATATTAATGAGCTGGTATGTTAGTCTGACTGGAGTTGTATGTTTTAATATTTTTTGTAAAATACTAAAGTGTGACTGGTCCAGTAAATTTTAGACTAACTGGCAAATGAACAGTACTGGAACTTGATATTTTTTTAAATTTTCGAAGCATTTATTGATTTGAAAAGACCAAACATATTTTAAATGTCACTGTTGTCCAGTTCTGTCAACATGTCAACCACTGTAGTTTAAAAGTTGATGATGTTCGGTTACAAACACTTTCAGAAAAAATTGTTCATTTAGGCTTAATGAACATTCAGGGCCCTTGACTCCTCTAAATAATGATGTGGAATGCTTCAAATCCAATTCCTTCATGGAAGCTTCTTCAATACAGGTGATGTCCCACATAAAGATATAAAATTGATGTACAATGATCATATCACTTTCCCAAATGGAGGAAATAAGACAAAACACATAAAAGATCCATCTAGGTCATTGAAACAAGGCTCAAAACTGTACCAGAATATGCTGAATGATTCTTGAGTTCTTTTCATTACAAGCAAATTTAACATGTAGAGATATGATGTGAATTATTATGACCCATAACTCTATCCAAAAAAAAAACTGACAATACAAAGCCCATAAAAGGCACACCTAGGCCAATGATATCATTTCAGGCCAAATTGAGTGAGAATGTTTACTTTGTTTTCCAGCTACGCCAGTTACAAGTAACATCCCATACCAAGATATTTTTTAATTGTCAAGGGCCATAACTCTATTGCAAAGGGAGTTGAATGGGAAAAAAAGCCACAAAAGGCACATCCATGTTTATGCATATATGATGAATGGTCCCCAAGCTATAATAGATACAAGGATCCGCTGTAGTGGAGAATTTAAAAAAATTGTTGGAGAAAAGGATAATAGCTCTGTTAAAATTGGACCCAAAAAGATGAAAACTTTAAAAGGCATATCTACACGTAATAGGCATTGCATCTGCTAAATGGCATCCAATTATAAGCAAGGGTTGCAGCTCTTGGGTGGTTACATGAAGTGTGAATGAATGGACAGACATAATGAAGGAAAAGCAGATGGATGGAAAATGTGATTTCTATAGGGCCCCTGCATCTCGATTTGGCTCACTGTAAGTTAGTCATCTGCAGGAACTTTCATCTTTGGTTTCATTTAATAAAATGCCTTGACTGGAGAAACACAAAGAATCTTCAATACCTTCAGTTCTTGCCCAAGTATGGGATGTAATATTGTGGTATTTAAAGTAAACATTCACTGCTAGTGGTCCAAATCTGAACCTCTACTTCCAAACGCCAACTGACAGATTAACCATTTTTAATGCTAGATTTTAGTCACCATGGAAGGAGGTAGGCAGGTAACGGATTTGAATTTTATGAGCAGGATGTATTGGAACACAAATAGGACAGCAGAGAGCCCAGTTCTGACCGGTTCATACATAAATAGATTGGACAATAATCATCCTATAGAGCACTGCTCAGTTTCTTTAGTGTACTCCAATCCATGACACACTTTCAGACTCATTCATTTATGTAGTCTTTCCCTATTACTGAGTGTGGAAGGGGATGGCGTTGGGGGTGGAGGTGGTTTGTTACCTTCACACGTCTTCTGGTCAACCTTCACCTTGTACCCATTTGGACAGATACATTCATAGCTGCCATTATTGTTCTCACACTTGTGGCTGCAGCCACCGTTATCCACCTCACATTCATCCATGTCTGGAAAATCCAATGCACATAAAACTGAAGATTAATGTTTCAAATGTGATTAGTATAGATATCCTAAATGCCTCTTTCATTCAAGACAGAATTCAGAGCAGCTTAAGATAGGCTTAGGTGCCTCTTTCTCTCAGTACTGAATTCAGATCAGCTAGATTAACTTCAGTGGGAGAAAAGTTTTGGAATTTTATATTATGTTGGACACTATGTCAGGAAAACTTAAGTCTTAATTTCATATTTTCCAGGAAAGAGATGGTCACTGTTTCCTTACTTCAATCAATTCTTACACAAATGTTGTTAATGCAAGTCAGATTTGTCTGTTGGACTCATTACAAAAAAAACAATTTCTTATGAGTAAAGTCCTTCTATTTGAAATACAGGGAGATTATTTTTTGTTTGATATTAAAGGATCATAGGCTGCACTTAAGAATGAAAAAAGTTCTTTAGATTTAGCTTCTGGTTCAACTTTCGTATCATTTACAAAAGCATAAAAACCATAATTACTTTTTCAAGCAAGCTTTCAAACATAAGTATATAAACAGTGTTTTACTGTTATAATCCTATCTGTGTATAATCTTGTCTGTGTTTTCAATAATGAAACTATCTATTTCAAGTTTCTGTATAATTTTAATTTCATTCATTTTTCTATATTAAAGAAAAGTGTGCTTTATTTCCCATTGTCTATCCATCAAGATTTGAGACATTGTACTTTTAATTTCTTTCTCATTTATATTATCTAAATCACCTGTTTTGATTTATAAGGTATCTTTAAAAAAACCTGCTTATTTAGAGTTTGTTCAATTTCTTACTTTATGTCTTGTGCTTCATTCTCTAATCTTGTCCTTTGCTTTACTTTAGTTGAGCATTTAATCATTTCATTATTTTATTGTTCCCTTATTTACCTCCAATGTTATCATCGGGTTTATTAAATTGTGCTGTCCCTTGAACTGACAAATTTAGCAAACCGTATTTTCCGACGTATAAGTCGATACTTTTGACTTGAAAGTGAGGTCTTCGTCTTATACTCCGAATCGACTAATATATGGATTATATCATTCAAACTGCAACAATTTTTATATGGATTACGGTACTCGGTAGCTATTAAAATTGCTCTATAATCGGCATAATCGAAAACAGATCACACAGATGTACCAATTCTTGTTCAATTACTATGTCAGTAATCGTTATAAACAAATGTGGCTGCTTTTATAAGTTTTTTCATTATTCAGTTTGCATTCTGTGTGTATTTTCTTATTTCTCAAACATGAAATAAAAGAAAACAATTACCGGTATAAAAATATTTACCAGGCCGCATAGCACACTTACTGTATATACTCTATAGTGCACTGTACTAATTCAAGACATATTATTTGTTCCTTAAAAAAGATATGAAATCATTTTGATTTATTCGTCCTTTTTAACCATACCTCATTATTCCTGATCACATTGTAGCCACTGGTTTATTGATATTTGATTTCCAGTATACTGTTTGATACACGCGAGCGATTACATGTATAGCTTTTTCATTGATATAAATTGATCCTACAAAGGGATGTAATCCATATTAACTCGAGCGTTCTATGATTATTTATAAAATACCGTAGATTATGCTTTCTACTGAATCCCCCAAATCATATGTTTGTAATTGTATTTGACAAAGTTTCTAAAATAAATATGGTTTAAACTAAACTAAAATACAAATATATGGATGGACTACTCATTGATCATCAATGATCCATTTTTATAGTCCGAGTCTATTAACCCGTTTGTTTGTACTCCCCGACCGATTTCAATAACGGAAATATTTAATTTGATAAAAAGTGCAAGGAACTTTGTCAATTCATTCTTTGATTTATATTTTCTAAGCAGACTGTGAGTAGAATGGTCATAACAGCGTCATCCTCTGCGCGTTTCATGCTTAACGGAAGTTTTCAATATAATAGACGGACATGCTTGAGATCCATTTCCAGTTCCTGGACAAGTCCATTTTCAGCAAAGGGGTGTGTACGCGACTAAAGATGTACATACATATGTCGTCTGCTTCCGATATTTACAGTGTCGAATCAAGCAAAGGAAAAGCATAACAAAAATAAATTTGCCTTTCACGTGAATTTAACAAGGGGTTTCATTAATATGTTCATGTGTGCAAAGGGATGTAATTCCAAACTCTCAACATTATGGAAATTTACGGAATTATCCGGCAGTTACCGAATAGGATGAACTACGTCATTATGTTGTCTGATGGAAATAAACTAGCCCATAGTGTATGCAATATGGCGCCGTGTTAGTATGGAAAGTCCGTTAAGCGTGAAAGATGCAAGTGTATGCCATATTAGTGCCACTCTGGTCACAGTCAGGTTAGAAATTATAAATCAGTGATTTATTGACTTAGTTCTGTGCACATTTTATCAAATTAAACTTCTCGTTATTGAAATCGATGGGGGGGGGGGTACAAACAAACGGGTTAATAGACTAGTTTTGCATTTCACTTTAAAGCAAATTGTAATGTCAACACATCACTTATATTCATTCTTGACCAGCTGTCGTTTCGGTGTCTCTCTTTGATTATACCGGTAGTTGATAAATTGGTCTTTGGTTTCCAACAACAATCAAAGCCAGTTACCGCAAATGTTTAAACCCTGATATTGGCTTTGGCTACCGATGCTAGTTACGGTATTGCCGGTACCCCATTATTCTTTATTATTAATCCGCATCAATTACGCTATCGGTTTTTAATATCTAGTGGATTAAGAACCACAGGAAATGATACCCAATCCCTTCTCTGGATGTAAATAATGAATTTAGCCGTGGGCATTGTTTTCATTGCTACAGTACTGGCACATTTTAATGAGTTAGGCATGTTTTGATCAGTCTTTTCAGTCATAATCATTCATATAAATATCCCCGTACAAATCATTAAACTTATCTCAAATGCCTCCCATCAAATCACTCAAGTCTTACACAGCGGCTTTTAAGCTGGAAGTTGTAAAGTTCGCGGAAGAGAAAGGTGGGAATATGCCACTAATGTTGATTTTTAAAAGAAAAACAATGCCAAAGGAGAAATTCCCCAGTGGAATAATGACTGAAGTAAATCCAAAAGAATGGATCGACAATAACATGATGGAGAAGTGGTTAGATAGATGTTTCGCACATCGAGTTGGTGGATTTTTCCTCACTAAGACGTCTCTCTTCATTATGGATTCTATGCGTGCACACATCAGTGCCGAGACAAAGGTGAAGATTGAAACCACGACATCGTTAGGCATCATCCCAGGTGGTACGACAAAGTTATTACAACCATTAGACATTTCCGTTAATCGCTGTTTCAAAGCTGAGCTTCGGAAATTGACGGCAGGCGGGCACAGCTTCACAAACACGGGACATATGCGGCGCGCTACATATTCCCAGGTTGCACAGGGAGTTAAGGATGCATGGGACAGGGCTCCTGAATCGGCTATTGTGAATAGATTTGCTAAAGCAGAAATTGTCAGCGGGATAGAGAAGCCAGATGAGGACAATGAGATGGAGATAAACGATACTGAAAACATTTCCAATGATCCGAGCCCTGAGATAGCCGGCATTTTTCGTTCCAATATGGAAGACCAAGACTTCGAGGGATTTTCAGATATTGGAGATGATTACATGAACTCTTAATCATTATTTTCTTAATTAGAGTGTGGAACAGTTCTACTACAGGTAACAAAATGAATTACAACATGGATGTGCTTTCAATTATAATTGACATGTTAAATAATATGTATTAAAAATCTGTTCATTTGTGTAAATTTGATGCAGCAGTTCATATATATGTTAAAATATAATAAAGTGTTTAATTTATTTTTCGTTTGTAACTTTTCTGTCTTTTAATTTTCTTCACATTTCTGATTTCCCTATGGAGCCTCATTTCCTTATTGTTAGCCTCCCTGTTTTAATCTCATTTGTTGAATGTTTGCACTCAGACTGGTTTCAACTGGAATAATCACGTTAAAGCTTTAGACCTTTAATTAACATGTACATAGCACGCACAGCCATGTGGCTCTTGTTGCAATGGCTATCACAATTAAAACAAGCATGGACTGTTTATTCATCTGTGTCAATTGATAATGGAATATAGCAGTGCCTTGTACCGGAGTAAAATCACAACTTTCAGGTAACTACTATACGGATTATAATTGTCCTGAACTCACTCTCTCACTCACTTGCCGGTAATATGGAATATCATACAGTGATACCATTAATATTCATGAAATCGGAAGTTACTATAGTATAAAAAACGAAGCCAATGTATGGACCTGGCATCGTCTTATACTACGAATCGACTTATGTAAGGACGAAGGATGGAAAATTTACAAAATTTGTGAATTCGACTTATACTCCGCATTGACTTATAGGCCGGCAAATACGGTACTAAGACAAGCATCAAACAGTCACATTAATAGAGCTAGGTTTTTATTCTGTGTTGATGATGTAGTAATTTCTATAAAATTTATTTCAATTTATCCATTCACGTAAAAAGTTATTTAATGTATTTGAGTCATTGGCGATTTTTATTAATATTATTATTATTATTATTGAAATTGTAATTGTACAAATTAAGTCATTCTTGGGACTTATCTATGACATAATTATAAAAGACCATGAATTCAGTCTTTCCTGAATGAAGTTTGAGCTTCTAGTCTGTATAAATGGTTTGTAACAAATCGTTTTGTTCTTGGAAAAATAGAACAATCCCAACCCAAAACTCTGCATATGGAAAGGAATGCCCAAAATTTGTGATGGGGAACTCTGTTTTGCGGAAGGAGTGGTGATAGGTGAATAGCCTGTGAAAGAGGAACTGTGGTTCAAGATGCACAATTACTCAGAAAGTTTACACTAAAATCATACTGTTTGGAGTGACAAGAAAACTTGCTAACATTTTTACTTGTTGAAATGTTTTGTTTGAGCTGGGTATCTGTCACAAAAATGAAAGCTTTAATGCATGATGTACACTTTTAAACCTTTCAAATCATGAAACTCAAGTGATTATTCTCTCATTAGGTTATGGTGTTCCATATAATGCTCTTCATTTCTTTCGTAACTGGATATCCAGTTCATCTGAGAGAAAGATATCAATAAAGTCTTTCAAGTCCTACTTGTGGTTATATATATATATATATATATATATATATATATATATATATATATATATATATATATATATAGTCATTTATGCATAGAAAAGTATACAGTCTCAATAAAAACTCTTCTTTTAGGTAATGTATTCTAAACATGACATAATTTGCAAAGAAATCGAGCTTTCTTCATCAATTTCAGCCACAGTTCTGTTCACTATGATTCTCATTCAGTCTTTTAAAATGTTCTTTAACTGTTAGTTTCTTATCTGTATAAACTGAAATGCTAACTATTAATTTGAGTTTTCTTGAGATCTGGAGACGACAAGCCAAGGAAATGCTAAAAAGGAGAGATACTGACGATAATTAATAACAGATAACAGGCTATAATAAACAGTTAAAACGTTAACCAGGTTATTTAGCATGTATTTGAAAGCTTCATTCTTTGTCTTGAAAGGTTTCTTTTTGCTGGCAAAAATTAAATAAATAAATATAAATATATGGAATTTGAAGATAATAAAGTTTGAAGCATCAAAGCATGTAATTACCGAGACAACTTCTGCCATCCTGATGGAGTTTGTAACCTTTAGGGCATGAACAAATCGTACCATTCTTGATGTCTGTGCATCTCCGTTCACACCCGCCATTGTGGACTTCACAGGAAGCTGCAATGAGCACGGAGCCTATATGAAATACAGTTCCTATAAAAGCATGTGTTTCACTTGGTCACAGGACTGTATTAAGGTACCGTAGCTTCCTTACAACCATATAACAGAATGTAATTGCCATACCATTTCACATTTCATGTAGCATGCGAACCAAATTTTATCAATTATCAATTCACTGAATATATATATATATATATATATATATATATATATATATATATATATATATATATATATACACACACACACACAAGAGTTCAAACATGGCTGCCGAAGTACAATAGCAGGCCATAAAACAGCAAAAGTTGGTGAATGATGCCTTTTTGTAGCCTTATTTCCCTTCAATTAAACGAAAACACATTACGAAAACGCATAATACTGGTTAAATCTTAAAATTACATGTTTAGTCAATGCACTATACCTGTGCAAAATCTACGTACTGTTACGTATATGTAATTAAATTGCTTGTGTGTTAGTTTTGAAATTCTTTTTATTTTATTTTTGTTTCATTACATTTTATTGTAATGATTATTGAAAGGATTCAAAATTCTTTTTCAGTAATTCGATATTTTCTTTTAGCAAATGTTGTTTATTTAAGACGTAAACGTGTTACATGAGTTTTATTTTTAGTTAACTTAGTTCGTCTTGGGCTGGCAAGAACGTAAACAGGCAGTTAAAATGATTAGTCAGTATCAGGGCCATACTTTCCTTGCGTGATCACCATGTGTAAACAACGCTATTTAATTACTGGTTTTTAAGTGGGGCTACACTGGCGTACGTGATGGATTTCTTGTAGTAAGAGTCCACATGACCCATCTCGCGAAACTTGAAATGATGTTTTGGGGGTTTAAATACGCATTCTTAATATTCTTCTGGCAGAGTCGTTTTAACATCTTGAAGAAACAAGGTGTTTCTTTTTATTTGTTGCCAGATTGTTTGTTTTTCGTCTGATTTTTGGATTTAATAATTTATTCTCATGGAAACTGAACAAGTTGATTTTTTTATAAAAAAATTATGAAAGATATTCATGGAAATTTATTCTGGAATTATTCGGAAACAAAAACTGTGATTCAATTGAGGAATTGTTGATATTCGTACAGTGGACCACATCTGACGTCATCGCCTTCCATATTTGTGTGTCGTCGAGATTCGAACTTGGATTCTAATAGAACTATTAAGTGATAGGACTTGTGTTTTTCATTCTTAGGATTAAATTTTGGATTATATTCACTAACCGTAAGTTCTATTTACCAATTTTTACATTGTTTTCTAGGGAAATAAATTATTCTGTTAAAATATACAAAGCTTGTTGGCTTTCACTCTTTTCTTTGTTACTGAGTACGAGCCTTTGTCATGTAACAGTACTTTAATCTATCATCCATATGATTATCAGCTTTGGATGGGCAAAACGCTTTTCTTAGCCTTAGTAACCAGACTGTAAAATCTGTCAGCACTGTGAGACTTTCCTTTTAATATCTCCAGCATCAAACACCATTGTAGATTGAATAAAGTACAATCTTTCTTTAGTGTTTCTGTGAAATTCCAAAGTGGTGTCTGTCTGTGTGTGTGTGTGTGTGTGTGTGTGTGTGTGTGTCCTCTTTAACTTTAAATAACTTACCATTTTTAATTCAATCATGTTTCTTTCTTTAATATTACAACATCTGCACAAATTTATTTCTGTATATGAACTGGCACATGGACCTATTATCTTTTTCATATATTTTACATGTGCATGGAACAGGATTTCAGATCAAAATAGACATTAATTAACAGTAAGAATTGAGCATCTAGTGAGCCAATGCACCTTTCCAATATTCACTTTCTTATTATCACTCACACAAATGATAAAGGAAAATGATCTTCTTGAAGACATTGCAAGTAAGATGGAAATTCTTATTAAAACATTACAAGACTTTGTAAATATCATGAAAGGAGAGAGGTCAGAATTAGCATGGGCAAACGTATTGTGGAAATAACAGTAAAAAAAACACGATGAAACCAAGTTACCCTCTGGGAGATTCACACTTTGTGTGCAAAAGAAAAGTACAAGAATACACAGGTCTATCACAGGTATTTTGAACAAGTCTTAAAATGAAAGAAATTAGAACAACTTGAAATTCAAACAGAACAAGAAAAACAAACAAACAAACAAAATCAGAAAACTTCTGACATATATGAGACATGGTTGAGCAAGAAATCACCAATGACCCCAATGATGTATAGACCCAAACTGAAACCGAGGGAGCCTACTGAAGACAGCCCATCAGGAGAAAAACAGCATTACCTCATTTTGAAAATCAGAATAATCAGGAATAAAGCTAGAAGATATGAGTAGAAATTTCTTCAGCCATATCAAGAAATGTAAGTAATTTGTAAACGCAAAAGTACTGAGCTGATGGAAATTTGGAGACAAGAATGTGAGAAAGTAGAAGAAATATCAGTTCAAATTTGGGAGAAAATGAATAATTCTACCAGGATATGAAAACAACGACGGGCAGATATACTCATAGGATAGGAAGAAATACAAATGAAAACTGAGGGTAACTATAGTACAGTAAAAACCACAGGTGCTCAACGAGAGCTTGATATTGAAAAAAAGCAATAATCTAAAGGACAAAAAATCATGCTGAGTAACAAAATTACCTCAGATTACTCTCATGACCCGTTTTGTCATAGTACCCTGTCTATCATACTATACAAGAGACAAGATAAGTAACTTCCAAAAACTTAATTCCTCGTTTGACCCTCGATTTACTTCTACTATTTCCATCTTTGAAGGCACACAAGCATAATCTATGGCTTGTTTTACTCCTGAGACATTTTTCTATTCACCAAGCCATCAATGATTTTTCTGCGTTACACGAAACTGAAGTTACTTTCTCCGTTACGTAAGAATTTCCCGAATTTTTCCTGCCGGGACAAAGTTTACGCCCCTGCTCAACGAGCTCTATGTTACTGAGAGATAAGGTATTCGCGATTCTCTGACAACAATGGTATATACAAAAGTATGTTCCTGCTTACCGTTAAGTCGATTGAACTGTATGAATTCCGTTCCATAGATGCATTATCTTAAGTCCACACAAATCGAATACACGTTACACTCATTTTTAAACTCTGCCCACTAAGCGGCACACACGTTAACAGCGAAATATGATTGGCTCAAATGACACCAATGCATGTGGTTCATGGTTTTACGTTTTGAGCCAATCATATTAGGTTTTACAGGGGCGTGACTTTGTCCCGGAAGACAAAATTCGCATAATTCGTGCGTTTTCATCAGAGCAGCAAAATGTGGAGTATGTAACAATAAACAGGCCTAAAGACTGAAAATTTGGACCTATCGTAGAAGACCTAACAGTTGCACACGAAGATTACGTCATTTGCTTAATATTGCATTAAAGCCTCTTTACAGAGCAATTCCCATTTTCATAAGGATGATAGAAACGTTATCAATTAGTTATCAGACACTGTGAATAAGAGATGATAAAGACTTTATCAGTCAATTACCAGACACTGTGAATAAGGGATGATAAAGACTTAATCAATCAGTTACCAGACACTGTGAATAAGGGATGATAAAGACATTATCAATCAGTTACCAGACACTGTGAATAACGGATAATAAAGACTTAATCAATTACAAGGCACTGTGAATAAGGGATGATAAAGACTTTATCAGTCAATTACCAGACACTGTGAATAAGGGATGATAAAGACTTAATCAATTACCAGACACTGTGAATAAGGGAAGATAAAGACTTAATCAATTACCAGACACTGTGAATAAGGGATGATAAAGACTTTATCAATCAGTTACCAGACACTGTGAATAAGGGATGATAAAGACTTTTATCAATTACCAGACACCACTGTGAATAAGGTATGATAAAGACTTTATTAATTACCAGACACTGTGAATAAGGGATGATAAAGACTTTATCAGTCAATTACCAGACACTGTGAATAAGGGATGATAAAGACTTAATCAATTACCAGACACTGTGAATAAGGGATGATAAAGACTTTATCAATTAGTTACCAGACACTGTGAATAAGGGATGATAAAGACTTTATCAGTCAATTACCAGACACTGTGAATAAGGGATGATAAAGACTTTATCAGTCAATTACCAGACATGTGAATAAGGATTCAACACTACAGACTCTTGATATAGTCAACCTGCACACTAATATTCCACATGACTAGAGACCTGAAGCAGTGAAATTTTGGCTCAACAAAGAAATCGAAAGCATATATTTAACATTAATTTATGAATTTATACTTGAGTCACTTAAACTAGTATTTGAACGCAGTATATTTTACTCTAATGTAAATTACATGCAGAAAAAGGCATGGCTATTTGCAGCAAAATGGCGCCAGCTTATGCTACGCAAGTCTTGGTGTAGAAAGAAGAGACCTTATTTGATAGAGTGATGGAGGATACACATGGAACAGAGCTGGTGGAATTTTTCTATTTTAGGAAGGAACTGGAAAAGATTTTAGAAGACTGCTTTCATATTATGGAATAAGCATATATATATTGAGGAGATTTCTTCCAGGAACTAAACAAGTGTCACCTAGCTATAAAATTCGCAAAAATGAGAACGACATATTTATTCCTTTCCTGGACATACTAGCCAAACTATATGGAACCCTTATGTCTAAAACATCACAGTAAACCAATTGATACACATCACTCTCTCAACTTGAACTCTTGTTAGATTGTTTTTGATCTGGGTTTACGCCATTTTTCAGCACATGATAGGCTATACATGGCGGCCAGTACGTCTCGTGGAAGAAAAACCTGGGAAAGCCCGATAAACCACCTATCCACCGGAAGCTACTGGCAAGATTTCTCACATACCAATGTTGGCAGAACCTGAGACTCGAACCTACACTGACAATTGTGAGTTGTGAGTGATCTATAAAGAAGACATCTTGTTATGCATAACATAAAAGTGAACATTCCTTTTATTTTTGCATCATGTGGGATAACAACTGTAAAGGATAAATATACAGAAGAAAAGATACTCGCATGATTACAGCAATATCTTTGCAGACAAATGTACCCAGAGGGTAATTATCAGTTTGGGATTACTGAGAGCGAAAATGAATGAGCAGATCAAGGGAGATAACCGTGACAAGATTAAACCATCATCAAATGGAATTCCTTTAATGACAACTTATAACACTCGAAACACTATTATTTTCCCTATGGTTCGAACATGTATCGTTGTGATAAAATGAGAAATGTCTTCGAAAGAATAAAAATTATTAATGTAGGAGACAACCCAAATTCTTACCAGGTCTAAATTTAACTTCATCGAAAGAGAGGACCTGTTAAACCAAATGTAGTACGAGTTGATTCAAACATGTTCTGATATAATAGACGGAAATACGATTAAATTTAAAATTGTCAAGTTATTTAAAATTAAAGAGAACATGGATTGCAATTTTTAGCAATGTGATTTATGCACTGTTATGCAAAATGTGAAGCCTTTTACATCGGTCAAACGAAAAATGAACTAAGAAAGAGAATGACAGTACATAGATAACAGGTCAGAACAGAAGACTTATTAAAAGTCAATAAACATCCAGATAACTGCTGTTCAGGGGAAAACTTCAGAGTCCTTCCTTATATAAATTATTCATTGATGATGAATATTTTATAGAAGAAAATGAACTTCATATCACTCGCACTCTACAAACAGATCTTAACAGTTCTAGTTATTTCCGATTCATGGGAATTTAAGACAAGATTCTTTGTATATTATATCAATACATTGAAACATTTTTATAAAATGGCTATAGAAAACCAATTTGGGTTGTTTATGTTGTATGTACCACTTTATAAATTGTATCAAGACATAGGCGCATTTTCATATCTTTATTGAATGCATTGTGAAGGGTTTTGATTGATTAGTCCAGGTTTATAAATGCATTGTGAAGGGTTTTGATTGATTTGTCCAGGTTTATAAATGCATTGTGAAGGGTTTTGATTGATTTGTCCAGGTTTATAAATGCATTGTGAAGGGTTTTGATTGATTTGTCCAGGTTTATAAATGCATTTTTGTATATAAGTGTTGTATCTTGTTCCTTAAACAATAACATAAATGACGTCAAATTGTTTATTCACAAAAATAATTTGAAATATAGTGTATGACAGAATCGTCTGTGCTTGATTTGAGAATCACGATTTTTTAATTTATACTGCACACTGAATCGCTTGTGCTCAGTTCGAGATATCGGAAATTAATGGACAAAAAAATTAACGCAGTTTTATAGTAATTGACAGAGATGATATTAACTGTTCAATCCAGATTATCACATATGCCATTTTTCATCAGGAATTAGTTTGTAGTTTGCGATATCTTTAGGAAATTCATCCGGACATTTTTTTAAAAGAAACAAAGTGAGACTCTCTATCATGCAAAGATACAACATACACAGATCTTCGACATAAATTGAATTCAGACTATCCCTCATATATAAAGAATACTTATTTTAAATTACCTATGCAAGTTCTTCCATCTTCGGTCAAAATATATTTTGGGGCACAGCTGCACAGTGGTCCGCTGGGAGTGTTCGTGCAATTGTGCTGACATCCCCCGTTCCCATGAGCACATGTTTCTACAAAATATGTAAATTTATAAAATGGACTGAGAAATTATCGCTGCAACACTAATAACATATAATTAAACAACCCTTCAGATCTTGGCCTCTGACCTTTCAACTACCCAATTCCTACGCTAATGCGACAAATCTGATAGCAATCGAATAGGTATGAACAATTTATCAGGAAACTAAAATATAAACAACACCTCCCCCTGTGACCTTGATATTCCCTGATCCTCAAGAATATGCCATCTACACTGGCTATGCTGGTTAAAAGTAAAATGGCTATATACAGATATATGATACAATCCCCCGTTATCCTTCTTAACATGCCCCCTCCAGAAAAAAGATTTAAAAACCAGAAAACAAAAAGAAAAAACAAAAAACCAAGAAACAAAAACAACAAAATAAATACCACTGTGACATAGACTTTGGAACTTTCGACATCCAAATCAGTTGCTGTACGTGTATCCGGAGCACCCACAAAAATGTAAGCAATTGCTTGCCTGCAATCTTGACATTTGACCTCATTAGTCTTCAATTTCCACGGACTTTTTTCCTTCCCTCTGGTGCATTTGAAGGCAAATACTCTGATGACGCTTTACTGATGAAAACAGCAGATACTGTCCTTTAAAAACACTTTAACCAGAAGGCGGCCGACTGACTAACGGAGAGACAGACGTTGTGACCGATACGCCTAATCAATACAGCTTTCTTTCCAGGAGAGACGAAAGGAAAATTTCTTACTCGTGATAAATCATCAATGCAGATTTGTTACTCCGCATGAGCTTTGAGCTCACAAGATATCCATGGATTTAGTGGCGTAAGCCGAATCGTTTATGTAGTTCGGTAAACCATATAGTAGGTCACATAAACACAGTTTTGGTGTATCACACGTCTTAATCATGCAATAAAATATATGTGCAAGTATTGTTGCAAGTGGTAATAAGTTTTGTAATTAAAGCACATAAACTATTTGAAAGGATTTCAATAACTACCTGGAATTAGGTCACAGTGATGTAGATTTGGAATATGAAATCGTACGAAGCATCTTTTAATGTTCGTTTGATCGTAATATGTGAAGTATCATCGGTATTATAAACCGCACACGACTTTTAATTAATTTTAATATATTCTGAAAATTAGGTTAAACCCATCAAGTTTTCTTGAACAATTAATATTCGTCCCTGAATGAGTCCACAGTTTAAGTTTGATAATAATTAACTAAAAGATATTGTAATTAAAGCGCAAACATATTCTGAATATTTTTTTTAAAAATAAATCAATGTGACCTAATTTTGGTGCGCAACAGTCTGTTCAATCAACGATGCACCTTTATTATTAGTTGCATATTAAAATGTTTATTAATAAATCATGTATAGCTGTGATGGGAGGACGGACTCGATATTGAATCATTTCTGAATAACTTTCCCGAGTGTACTTACGTTTGGTGACAATAGGTGCGAAGGAATTGAAATTAGTGTCCTAACATATGATTAACCCTACTGTTTGTACGTTGCTGAAAGTAATACGTAGCGACCCAGTTTTGGCGAGCGACACATCGACACTTACTCATTCAGATATGAACCTTAGTGGATGCTGGATAACTACAGATAAAGAAGTATGGTACTAGGATGCAGGAAGAAGAGGACAGGCAGGTAGACGATCACACGCACACACAGACTCACGGACGGATGGACAAACAAAGAATCTTAAATACTGATCAGGCCTATGAAGGAAACGTATAATTTCTTGAATCCATTTTATACGAACACTTATAAAGTACTTAAAACAACGACCTGGGCCAAAGAACACATTTCACTACTTGGTTGTTCTCTTTGAGTAAAGAGCAGAAAGCGCATATGACGACTTCGCGCAAAAGGACGCAGCATAAAATATGCGTCCCTATAAATATAAACTTTTCTATATACTGGCATAGACAAGGGTGTGAAACTCAACTTTTTGTTTTGGAAAGATGTTAGGATGGTTTCAAAACATAAAATATGGCATAATTTAATAATGGATCACATGTACGGTAAGTTAAGTATATTGACTATTTATGTTTTTCATTATCGATGTTTCAAGAAGTACTTATCGTCATCATTATGTGGTATTATTTCTCGTCAAATCTCAGAGGAGTGTATGTATGTATGTACGTGTGTATGTATGTGTATACGCATTATGTAATGCTTCTAGTGTTAATACATTTACCAAGGATCAAGGTGCATAAAATATGACGTTCATACATAATTACATTTTTTTTTTTAGAAAATGAAACACAGTCGTATAGCTGTTAGTTCAAGGTGGGTATTTAAGTCTGCAAAAAAAAATCATTAATGTATTTTGTTAATTTTTAACTTATTTGCCTCATTAATAAATGCAAATAGCCGTATCATATTTTTTTCTTGAGACATATTCAACATAATTGAGAGTTTTTTGAAGGATTTTTGTTAATCGACTTGATTCCAAGAGGACATACCGTGAAAAGTTATATTTACTTCGATTTCACTTATTTCAGTAAACAATCATCGTTAACATTTATTCTCTGGCTTTTATATCTCTTCCTTTTAGTCCTTAATCTGTGATGCGACAACCTTAAACCATGCAAAGCAATTCTCGGTTTAACTTTTTGTAAACTACCATGATGTGATTCATAACCAACCTCTAAATGAATTGTGAAAATACGATTTAGAAGAGTTTCTGAATCATGGAGCAAGTTCAAAAGAAAAAATCTTTTAATCCTTTGATAAGTTTTTAAAAAATATTTTTACAAAAATCTCGTTTAGTAAACTAGTCAAAAACCACGGCGAAACTCTTTGCAAAGCATTTCTCCCGTAAAGATCCTCAAATGGTGGAATTATCGACCTTCGGTTTTTGCACTGACTGTAGAATAACACGTTCTGAGTATATTTAAAATTTTATCTAGTATTTCCCAGTTCTCGTGTATCCTTATCATTTCTCCTAATTCACAATAAACTGCTAGTTTGGAAGTATTTTGCTTTTATTGTCTCTTCATACATTTTCTGTGCACTCTCACGAGAGCTGCCTTTATGAAAAACTCAAACATCCCCAGCAAAGTTCACTGATTGATTGATTGTGCATTTACGGCACACCAGCACTGTAGGGATATTTAGCGTCATAGAAAAGATTATATGCAAGATTATTTACATCTGATAAAAGGTTTATTATCGACCGGCGAAAATAAAAGCAAACAATTAAAAGCAAGAAAGATGAGATGGTGAGGGTAATATATGAAGATTGCCGATTAACGGGAAATGTAAATGGTGTGTGTCGATGAAAATTAGATAAAAAGGTACTTAGGATGAACAACACAGTACATATGTTAGGTAAAATAAAAAACTCAGCGTGATAACATAAAAGTTATATTTTAGAATAGATGTTTACTTCTTTCAAGAAATTTAAGATGCAAGATACGTTTACTGTGTTAAAAAGACCCTTCGTGTGAATTGAATAAACAAACCTATCTACCTGCAAAGAGTTTTAACGGGGGTCTAGTCTTCTAAGCTTTTTTTGTACATCTGATAGCAAAGCGCGTCAGTAATGTAAAACCTGCCACATCCAAAGTTCTTTCTTTTGCCTTTTAAGTACAAAAACCCCAAAACCCCACAACGTCGTAAATCTTTTCTGTTTTGTTAAATCAAGAACGAGATAAAACATTAAATTTAAAACCAGTCTATTCACTGTCAAGCTATTGCATAATGTAATAAGACAGTGTTTCTTAAATACTGTCACAATAACCACACCATGGAAATATGTATCATTACAATATTCTGCAGTAGGAAATAAAACGTATAAAAGTAAATTATTCTTTGCCTAACGTGTTTAACAATTAACAATGGTAAAAGACGATATCGAGCAGTAAACATCGCGTTTTACATATATACAGACGTTAGACCACTAGCAATTGCTACGTGAACATTTTTAATTGTTCTTTTGCAAGAAGCATATAAAGACAATAAAATTGGAAGATGCTACGTAAATAGTTTTATTGCGTATCATAAAGAGATTTATGTTTAACTTGATTGAAAGATTCTGTTTTGGCATTTTATTCATAGTTTTCACGAGATAAGCTCACAGCAGAAATAACTGAACAGACGTCTAAAAGTATCAGTTTGGTTAAGGATACGTATTGTTTTCATGGAGTATTAAGATGTATTGTATAATATTAAGTAAACATATTACACAGAAATAATAATAATAATAATAATAATAATAATAATAATAATAATAATAATAATAATATTATTATTATTATTATTATTATTATTATTATTATTATTATTATTATTATTATTATATCAGCACACTTTCCCTCTCCATGCATATCAGATTCTAGCCGTTAGTAGTGACAGTTGGCCAGAACATTAATCCCAGCATTCTGGATATTTCGCACCAGAGACTGTCAACAGGCTCCTTTTCTTTTCTGTTTTTTTTTTTTTTGTTTTTTGGGTTTTTTTTAATCTTCCCTGGGCTAACTGCTTGAGCCAGTTCATGCCTTTGGATAAGTCACAACTATAAAATTAATTAAAATACCGTATCTCTAACCCTTATTAAAACAAGGACAATGTGGGAGAGCAGGCAGTTATTTGGCTGAGCTTGGTACTGTAAACAACACTGGTGTTTGGTTTTTATATAGATTTAAGCTTAAGTTTTACATAAAGTTGTAGGACCCTTACTTGATGTTTGTGTGTCCTTTGAACCTGAATGCAACATATTATTATTATTATTATTATTATTATTATTATTATTATTATTATTATTATTATTAAGTAAAGTAGTATAATAAAATGTAATTCTATTTTACTTTGTTATATCTAATATCAGGTCATGTGAGCAAGTCCATAATCTTTGTGCAGAAAATGCAAAAATAAATAAACATTTAGAAATTACAAACTTGTTATTGTACTTATATAGATAAATAAATATAAAACAACTGACTATTTACAAGCAATAGAAACCAAAGAGTCGAAGAATTGTTTTTGCCTCAAAAGCATTTAATCTTAGACTTTGTAATATATTTAAATGATCTAACCATTTATTTTGTTCTTAACAAACCGTACAGTCTTTAATTTTTAAAGTAAAATTATTAAAATTACAAATGTGATGTTTTTACACAGTTGCATGATATCAGTGAAACAACGCTAGTAAAGTCACAGCTTTTAGAAACTTATAAAGAAAGAGAATGAAGATGTTTGCACTACTTGACAGCATGGTTTTACTATCGTAACGAAAAGGTAAAATAGAGGACTTGGCAAAATTTGAAACGTATTTTAACTTAAAGTATATTTGGTTGAAATTTTTGGAAATAAAATTCTAGCATTATATCATACGGAATGTAAGTCTTAAAGTACCGACACTGGGGCAGGATTATGCTCGAAATAAAGAGACAATGGGGGATTCATTATACAGAGAAAAACGGTCAATTACTTATAAAAATGGTAACAATTTCCCTAATCGGGCTACCTACGTACGAATGCAATCCTTGCCATTGGGGTGCAGGAAATATCCCTCCCGACACGCACACACAGTAGACTGTCCAGATGTCCGGCATAGCTGAGCGCATCCAAGTCTCTGCTGACACCACGTCAGTACTAAAAAGACACGTAATTCACTTTAAGTTTACTGGAAAGTCCTGCTGGACAGCTGACTAATATTGTTATGTGCATGCTGGACCTCACTCAACTTGTAATTGCTTCATTTGATGAAACTTTTATCTCCTACGACGACAGGATTCAGCACGTAAGATACGACTTTTTTGAACATATCTGACAATTTTAATAAAACATCCCCAGGATCGCCCTGATGTTGCTTCCAACTACTACATTCATTTAAATGAAAACATAATTGATAAATGCAACCGGACAAAATTTGTGGACATGTTTTGTCAGGATCTGCCATGACTACGAAACCGTATTGCTGTTTAAAAACGTGAATCTGGGTTTGTTGTAAATAAAATGTTACTAAGAAAAGGTTTCTTTTACCAGACATGTTTTTGAAAGGTAAATAATGTAGTCTTAAAAATTGTGTCAGCATTATCAGCAAATCATCCTGATGTCTAATATTGTGCAATAACCGCTACAACCAGTTCTTGCCAACTTCGGTCTTTTCCTAGCGATTATCATATTCATGGAGAAAATCATACTTATTTTCAGAAAAGAATGAACTTTATTTATCGCCCTGAACAGTCCTCTTTAGCAAAGATCTAGAAGTATATCGTTTAATTGGAGTGGATAGTTCCTGCATCACTGACAGTGACGTGCATATCAGCTTATACGTTAACAATTTTTTGTAAACGTTTACAGGCAGTAAACTAGACGTAGCCACTTGCACGTGTATACGCTGCAGCAGCAATCGACAAAAAAATAAGAAAGAAGATTTAAGCCATCAATATGTGATGTCAACATTCAGATTTATTAGGGCAATGGCAACGTAGGATTAACTTAATTTTTAAAACATAAACAATGTCATCACGAACAGAGTCCTTTCTTTGCTAGACCTACTGTTATAAAACCGGTTAAGTAGATGCCGTATCACAGTCCACTCAGGGACGCAACATTTTATCAAATGCGTATGATGCAAGGAAAATATTAACCGAAAAATATACAAATTGCATTGCATTGACTTAATTACGTGTCGCCTTTGACATGTTGAGGTGCCTCTAACCATTGAGATATCTAATCACAGTTTCCAGAAATGTTAAGTTCTAATAAAATAAATCATTAAAATCATCCATATTTAAGTACCGGAATGTCACGAGCTGTTTGAATTCATGTATATTACAGTTTCTTCCTCCACTCATTTGAAATTTACAACGTTTCTTTCAATCGTGTAGGTAAAACAAATCCACTGTCTATTTAACAAGTGAGTGTACAAAATAATAATAATATATGCAGGAATTTGACATAAAATTATGTACTCATTTACTAATCATGCAAGATTAACAGTAACAAACAGCCTTTTTTTGTTGTCGGAACCAGGGCCGGTGCAAAGGTGTTTTGCTCCCTAGGCGAACGTTCCACCTTGCCCCCCCCCCCTCCACCTGGGCATTGCTTATTACTTTACTATTATGGTGTAAGGTTCAGCTGTCACGCTGATAATACAATGAGAGTGGGCGGCAGTAGAGCAGGAGTCAGCTATAGCTGTAACGTATGAAAGAACGACAAGTTAAAATGCAAGCTCAACGATGCTCTCTTTTCCTTTATTCATTCATTTTCCAGCAATAGTGTTAAAAAAAAAATCGGACACAACTTTTTGCCCCCCTCCCCCCCCCCTCCCAATTTCGGCACTCTAGATAGCCGCCTAGAGCGCCTAGTTGTTAAGCCGGCACTGGTCGGGACCACTCTTGGACGTACTGAACTCTCGAGTCCAAACTTCTCTCGAGGTCCCGCAAACGTTTCCGGGCAACAAACCATGTTTGATCCCCAAATCAAATTCTGGTTTTCCGATCTTGTCTTTTTCCCCCTTATGCGTGAAAACTCAAGAGTAATAAATGCATGTCAGGTCTGACATGGAAATAAGGAGAAATGATTTCTGCTTCGCATAAATTTGTTTTCTATTATAAACAAAATTCCTATCTGAAAGCACAGTTTAATTGAGGATATTAGAAAATAAGATAGACAAATATTTTTGCCACTAGAAAGTTACAAAAGAAATACCCGGGCCCCTCCTAGTTCTTTTTCAAACAAAATTTTTCTTTTATAAAATTAAGAAGTGTTGTTCGGTCCGGGCCCCCTTACTTGCTCGGGTCCCGGGGATATATCCCCGGTTGTCCCCCCCCCCCAACCCCCTTGTCGTCTCTGCAGACATCGTTGCTACATGACTGAAAACTTGTTAAAGCTACGTTAAAAATCAAAATCACACACACACACACACACACACACACACACACACACATGAATAACATTTATATTTGCTCTAGCACATAGATAAAAGTCAAATATTAGAAACGTGCATTGGCATGTCCTCCCGTCTGCCGTGAGGGAGTACCCGGCATTGCATCGACACTCATAACTGCCGAGGGTGTTTACACATTGATGCTGGCATCCACCTTTGTTCTCAAAACACTCATTTTTATCTGTAAGTAAAGAAAAGGAAATTACACAAATCTATCAATCAGTCAATTTTACTATCAGCAATTGGATCGCTAATGCCATTAATACTAATGACGAGTCCACAGAATAAAAATTAAGTTTCTATACTTCGCACACAAACAGGAGTAAATTTAGTTTATTGATGGAAATATACTTATTGGAATCGTTTGAAATGGAATATTTTCAACCATCATATCTTAATATTTTCGGGAGCATGCAATATATTTGAGTAAGCAAGGAATTAAAACTATGCCAAAACTCAAAACTTAATTTATTACAATTTACTTGATAAGATTACAAGTTTGAAATTCCTGTCGTTAATCTACTGTATTTTATTATATACCTGCATGGAATCTGTGGTTGGTTTTTTTTCCCCCAAAGACACAAAATGTATTAATTTACAGCACTTCACACGTGACAAATTTCTTCACAGACGATTTATTTTCATACGTATCTTTACGTCCTTTGTGGAAAAAGAGTGAGATTGTAATATATATATATATATATATATATATATATATATATATATATATATATATATATATATATATATATATATATATATATATATATATATATATATATATATATATATATATAGTCTGTCGTTGTTTATTTAACGTTCCACCATTTTATCAACAGATGACAGTCTGTCGTTGTTTATTTAACGTTCCAATGAACAGCTTAGAAATCTTACTGCTTGCATTGTGTGAACTATCATGTAATGTTGCTGTTGTTGTTGTTGTTGTTGCTGTGGGTTAACAACATTTTTCAGCACACGATGGGCTAAATATGGCTGCCAATATCGCTGATGGAGGAAAAGAACCCCGGAAAATTCATGGAAGAACCACCGACCCACGGGTATCTACTTGCAAGCTTTCTCACTCTACATTGGCAGAGACCGAGAATCGAACCCACGCGGAAACATGTGAGATGGCAGTGATCGGTAAAGGTGAGTGCTTTAGACCACTCGGACACCCGGGGCCCCAAACCATCGTGTAATTTCAACTAAGTTTGTTTAATCCGGCAAAGCATTGAAAGACAGCTAGTAGAAGAAAACTGGGAGTTTTAGACCAGCTTACTAATTTCGGTTCCCAGGACCGAAGCCCATTCTAGTTCCCTATCGCCTTTTCTCACTGGAAATCTTTTGTACACGTATGCATCTGCGATTGTAACCCACGGGTTTTGCTCTAGCGCCCAGGATCCACACGATGCAGGTTTTTCCCAAGTATTAGAGGCATTTACGTAAGACATGTTTGTGTACAGCCTCAGCATGCTGTCTGCATATTAACCTCAGGTTATCTGAACTGTAAGCTCACAGACATATCGATATAAGTTGGTAACCGTTCATTCTATTTTTACTGCCTGTTAATCGTTACATGTTTTGGGTCTCTAGCGGTCAGTTTCCGTGTGTGCGCAGAGTCGTCTGTCGTTTTCCATCTCAACCAACACCTTCTCGAACAACGCCATTGTAATCGCTTTATTTTCGATTTCTATCGAGTACAGCTTGTTAATTGTACTGAGACTACTTTGCGCCACCGCAAGAATTTCCGAATAGACACACATTCGGGAATGTGACCGCAATGAATTTATATTACCAAATTTTCTTGATGATTTTCACCTAGCAGTTGTTGTTCAGCGTCTATTATTTTTGCCTTGGTAGCTTTGAGGATCCACTGTAGTTCTATTAATATTGTCATCGTGAAGTATAACAACTTGACTTGCTAGCCTCGATCGGCTGAAACACGTACACGCACTTCCAGTCAAGTATTAACTGCCATGCAATCATAGAAAATATATCCCTTGATAATAGTTATGTCTCCAGCGATTGTACCTTCTAGGGGCTTGCTAACACGTTCATCTAAAACTGCATGGATTATGCCTTTGCTGAGTGTCTCCAACTGGTCTCCTTTCGGCCAAGAGCCGTTACACGGTCTAAGTGCGGTTTGAGAGATTATCAGTCGATGTCTTTCTTTTCCTAGTCAATTAAATGCTGGTTCGAAATGGGTTTGTCAGTGAATTTCACTTTATCGTTGTAAAAGCAATCCCTGGGTGCTTTCACACCTGGCGGTGTAGTCTGAGACCAGGCGTTTTTTTACTAAAGCAATGATTCCAAGCTGCTTCGAGTTGGTACTGGCACACAAGGGTGGTTTCAACGGTCGGTTTCTATTTGGCCCATGGTAAGATAATATTTGAGTGTATACGAGGATCTAGTAAGGCTGCTCTCACGCATGTATATGTCGACAAGAGGCACAAAAGCATCACCTATGTTGCCCCCCCCCCAACCGATGCAACACTTCATCTGTAAATTCCTCAACATCGTCGTCACTTGGCTGCTCAGAATCAATCAGGTATATATTAAATCTTAAACACAAAGACCAAAGACGGTCAAGTACCTGTCCGCATCAGGTCCTTCGAACTAGATTCTCATCTCATGCGAATAATGTTGATATTGTGTATGTGAAAAGTCGTAAACAGTACCTGGATTGCCGACACGTGAGATTGGTGACAAAACTACCAAGATGCCCCGATAATTTATCAATAGTATAATTCTACCTCGGGGACTTTTAGTTCCGGTTAAGATAAATATGACCAGGACGTGCACACTTTTAAGATGTGAGGTTTAGGTCGATTAAAGCCATTTTCAAGAGGACGAAAACCTGTCGGCTGTTTGTTAAACCTGTTAAATCAATTTGATCCTCTGCTTTGCGAGTTAATATTCCTCTAACTTGACTCCATGGAGTTAACACTCGTGGTGGTGAAAGAACCACAGCGACTTTACATCCACATACTGTTTCGTGTCAGCATTGGCAACATCCGCGTAGTGTTTGATGAAGGCAAACGACACATTGGATTTGATTCCCTGTTTCCCAGTGATTTCGGAAAGGTTGTTCGCGATTTCGCTTCGCGACTTCAAAACAACGTCGTTCATGTCTACGATGGACGTTTGCAGTTTTCTGGTTCGCTCTTGAAAAATCACAAGCTCGTTTGTGTTGACTCCAACAACAACCCAGTTGCTCAACTCGATCAAATCGGCTTTGCTTGCAAACTTGGTCAGACTCACATCATCGCCATGTTTATGTTTCAAGTGTAGCTTTTAAGTGACGATGCAAAATCAACAATTGCATGCCGGGTCCGTGAAAGCGCTTTGCTTCCCGCGAGTGGATTCAGTGCATCAGTTACTAAATGTGCACATATTGGACCGTCTGATTGTGTTCTCAACGGCTGAGATGAAAAGTATAGGTTATTATCGGGGGACGCATGGCACCATGCAAAGACACCATGCAGATTATTAACAACTCTACGTGGTGGTACAAGCCCGTACGACCGCTCCGGTGGCCTAATGGTAGAGCGTCCGCCTCGGATGCGGGAGGTCGCGGGTTCGAACCCCGGCCGAGTCATACCAAAAACTTTCAAAAATGTACTAACAGCTGCCTCGCTTGGCGCTCAGCATTAAGAGGTTAGTGTTAGGACTGGCTGGCCTGGTGTCATGATAATGTGACTGGGTGGGACATCATGCTACATGTCTGCGGCATGATGCCCCAGTGCTAAACATCACTATAAACTGTCGCACTGCAGACATCGTAGCGATATGACTGAAATATTGTTAAAGCTGCGTTAAAAATCTAAATTACACACACACACACACACACACACACACACACACACACACACACACACACACACACACACACACACACACACACACACAAGCCCGTACGAGTCCAAATATGAATGATGTCGAGGCGGTACCATGTATGAGACCCAAGGAGTCTCAGGTTCTGTTGCTGAAATTCATGTTAACGATGCTGGTTTCTCAAGAGAGGGGGATCATTGACACAAGTTTATCCAACATGAAGACCTGGATAATCAAATACCTTTTCCTTTTTTATGCGTCCGCGAGACGTTCCGCCTCCCACCACCTTTTTCAGAGTCATCCCGGATGCGGTTTCAACGGCCTTTAACATAGCTGCGCTGGAATCCCCGCAAAAAATGGAAATATTCTACCGCTCCTTTGCAGCACCTCCCATTTCGATAACTGTAATGTTACCGACGTGTTCTTTTGTCAAAAGAAGCCCTTCAGAAGCCGTCTTCGGAAGTATCAACATTATCGATGTCGTTACTTAGTTCCTGCATTAACGAGCGAAACGTCTATGATTTCGTCGGTGAGCAACCGCTGACAAATCTATGTGGCCTCATTGATGACGTCTATGACGATGTTGCGGACGTTAACTAACCTACAAGCATTTCCAAACAATCTGCAAATTCGTGGACCTGTTGCTGATTTGCGGTCAAACAATCAACAATGAGCAAACGCTGCGCCTTTCCTATTCCCTCACGATTCCTTGCAAAGTGTGGTCTAGGCTATTTATGTTTATAGTTTTAAACTTTATAATAATAATTCTTATACTTTTTACCAGATGCCGCATACTAATCAAACTTCTCTCAAAATACTCACATCGCCCAATTTCAAATGATTCACTTCAAGACTCCTTGTTTCGCTCCTTTACAGAACATTTACAGTTTGTGGGGAAATCTGCTGCAACTACTACGGCATTCTTGTCAATATCTTTGATGCCTGCCTCATAAAATTTGCGGTGACTTTGTTTTGATCTGGATGGTGGTTGTTCAAGAAGTGTAATTCTTTCTTGCATGTGCGGGATGATGCATACGGTTGCATCAAAGTCTAGTTGGAATGTCTCAGTTGCCGCTGACAAGAGGTCGATAGGCGCCGGAATTCCGAGTGCGGGCTTGAACAGTGGCGCAAACATTTGTTCAAATCCCGACGTGAGGACTTGCCGTTCGGTTTGTCGTGATTGCAACCTTGTTTGACACACGTGCTGCCATCTATGTAATCGCTGGAAAGTTCTAGTTCTTCGCGCTCAGCTTTGCGGCATTGGTCATCAGCCTGGCAAATTTTGTCATGTATATGTTTCTCGTGGTCGCTAAATTGCTTTACGCATTTGTGGTCAAACCCTGCTAATATTTGTATGGTCCATAACTCAAGCCGAGGAAACCAAAAGTGTCCTGGATGAACTCCGCGAACATATTCCGATATTCATCCCACTAAACGTTGGCGGCACACCAGGTCGAATGAATGTTTGCGAGACCATGCGCGTCAACCCCACGAAATAGCATCATGTTACAGTTATCCCGGATCACTTTGGCTACTTGTGCGAATCGTTTTGCATCACATGTATCACGTCTGAATCATTGTGTCGGCCCCAGGAAAATAAAATATTATCCCGGTGTTCTTTTACAGGTCAAACATCACATCGTCGTACACGATAAGATTATTGTATTATGGGTCAATGTCAATCGCAGAGGTTTCATCAGTCGTGCAAAAGAACTGAATTGTGAACGACAAAGAGGTCTTCGACGACGCAAGCGCTGCTATGAAATCTCTGAGCACGTCATACCACCGCTGATCATCCGTGCATAATGCAAACACCGATCCCTCGTTAACCACTGCATGATCAGATTCATAAACAATTGGGTTTTCCCAGATCCGACTAGAACAATGCTTAGAGTGCGAATCGAATATGGAAACACGGAACCGGATCGGTCGGAAGCATGTTTGGGCGACTGAGTCTTCACCAACGCAGAGAAGTCAATTACTGAAGAAAAAAAAAATCGTTTCTCTTTCGTGATGCCATGTTAAATGTTAATTATCATCATGCCTTCATACTGAGTGATGTCGCATAAAAAACACATATTAACAGAGCTGCAATAACTGAAACATGTTCCCGGTTTGGAGCAAAGAAGTTTAATTTTGTGAGAACAAAACTTGACGATGATCTGGCTGCCGAATTAAGAAACCTACAGGAATACCATGGAATAAATATTCTGGTGAAAACCATATCCCTGGATACAATTTCTGAAGGCCTGAAATACGCTTGCGTAAACGACTGAATTCTAATAACGCACCAAGGCACAGAGAAAAACATGCAAACCGCGTCGATGATGCATTCCACCTACTTGACCTTAAAAGACAAAATTGCACTTTGTAAACAAAGTCAACTCATTGGACGTAATGAACATTGATGTAATAACATGAACGAAAAATTTCCCACCTTATATTACAGTCTCCGTGGTTATTGGAAGTGTGAAACAGTGGTTAATAAATATCGATAACCGCAAAGTTACCTCGAATGTCGCCAGATCGTGGCTGACCAAACAAGCGTTTTGGCAGATTTACTCAACAACGCTAAGGAAAATTTCTCGTTGGTGGTTTAATGTACGCCCCATCGAAGCTCACGAGGCTGACATCTTGTTTCTCCCACATGATCAGGTACGTGGTAGTGGACACAGTGTCTGCACACTTACAAACACACGCTAATCGCAGCTGATGTTGCCAGCAGATACAAAGAAGCCGAGTCGTTCAAATAATATCTAAATGAAACATTCAATTAATATCAAGACTGATTTTAACTCAAGCATATATAAAAAAGAATCCGAAAGAGGAATGAATTCAATTACTCAGTTCTCTCATTATATACAAATATTTTTCTCCTACTCAATAGGCGATATTTCGCAAATATCTCACATCATAAAAGAACCCACCTGACCGACTCATCCAATGGGAAATAACTTAAGTCTGCTAAAAACCTACCTGACCCCACCAGCCAATGAGAAATCACACCAAACTTGTCTTCAGGTTTAATATATACGCTGAATTTAAGATGTCAACACCTACTTTTAGCTTGATATATGTAACAAAAGAATCGACACCTATTGACAAAAACTAATAGCTACTTGTAATTTTTTTGTAAATGACCACTACAATTTATGGTCATGAACAAATATAAATAGTTATGTACCAAAAGATACGCAAAATATACACATAACAAATACGTTACTATCACGGATGCACAAGTGTGCAAATACTTCCCAGTGGGAAAAGGTCATGGGAATCGGAATTGTTGAGCCAGTCTCAAACGCCCATTATTTTCTACTCAGCTGGTTTTCTCTTCTTAAGTCGTTTTGTTTAAAGCATCCAATTGTTATCATATTTTCACTATAAAGAAAATAAATGAGTAATGATGTCATAACATTTATAAAAATACCACGACCAACACGCTGCCTTGCTGATACCTGGGTGTGATCATCCCGTTTCTAGCGAGTCATCAATTTGACTAGTGTTCAAGAAGCATGTGCATTCACAGAATGAAGCAGATCATACGTACCTATACAGTTATGTCTGTCAATAGTCAGCTCAAATCCCTCTTTACAGGAACAAATATAGCTCCCGTTGCTATTTTTACAGTCATGTACACAACCGCCATTATTGAATATACACTCATCATCGTCTGGAAAAGAAACAATGCTACCATTTTGTACTCGCTTACATGTCCCGTCCAAATGAAAACAACAAAGACCATGATCTGCTACTAATTATTCAGCAGGCAGATCAGGGTCTTTGTTGTTTGTTCTGCGTATTAGTCCCAATAAACTGCACAGACCCAGATCTGTCAGCGCATTAGAGTGAATCTGGCTGTGTGCAGTTTGCCGTTGAATCTAGAGCTAAAACGAACACCATAATATTCGTTGATTGAATTCCAACACTATTCGAATATTCGTCGGTGTTAATCAAATCCATCGTATTTTCTTAGTCTACTTTGATATTTCTTGACATCCCCAAACCACTCCTAGCCAAGTCGCACTGAAAATACTAATTCAGCTAACTCTAGCTCAATGTAATTATAGTAGTCAAATGAATATAGGTGTTATTTTCTTTGTTTATTTTCAAACTATGTACAAACATAAACGTTTCTTAAATGCTGAAGACAGACTGCAATAGGCAAAAAACTACCTGTTTAGTTAAATGAGGGGAAACCTCAACAATTTCTTTGGGATGTGATTGGTTCATAATCAATGAATTCTAATTTTGAATGTGCTAATATACCAATAGCTTGGAATAGTGATGATATGCTGACAGTCTTGATGTATCACAAAGATATGGTTCAAAATGTCTAAAAATGAATTCACAACAATCCCAATATATTGAGTTAGTCCTAAAGTCAAAGAGCACTTTGTAATTCCAATTTATAATTTAAATAAATAAATACTCTCAAATATTAACAGTACACAGCTAGAATTGATTCCTTTAGAGACTAATGTTAAGATAGGAACAAGTAATTCTGTTTATCACTTCTTTTATATTAAACAACTAAGACAAAATAACAGAGCCAGGATGAGGGTCATTTTCCGATCAAATTCATTTACAGAACATTCTAAGTTGTAAACAGGGTCAGGTCTGTTACTTAAATTTTACTAAAGAACATGTCAAACATCAGGTAGACCAAGTATCTTCCATGGGGAATACCCATTTCCTGAACTCAGGTTCAAGTAAACATATTTACCTCCAAATAATAATAATTTTAATATATAAAAGACAACCGTAGGCAAAAATTAGCTATGTAATATGTTGTTTACAAAATAAAATATTAGTCAGGTAGGCCCAAACTTCTACCCTCAGTTATGTGCAAACATCAATCACACAATACAAATTAAAAATATCATCCCTTAAAAAATGAAATAAATGCTGATAAATATGGCTTTGTAGTAATTCACACCAAAAACAGGGAATTGCAAGCGTTATTTTATCAGCAGGCACTCATCGCTACAACTTAAATGAGTGCGTTCCAAGGCCATGTCACTGTCCCACGTATTTATTTCTGATACGAAGTTGACATCTGTATTACTGACTATTTAGGGGAAAAAAGAAAAGCAAACAGTGTCAGATTTCAAGGATATTGGTAATTCCATATAGCATGCGCAATGACTTCAAGGCTGTAATGCAAGACCGGATGCGAAACTATATTGGAATTAACTTTCTGAGGTAGGATGATTGGGTGAGGGAGTGGTATTAGTTTGTGGACTTGACTATGGCTACTACTGATAGAACAAATGTCATGCAACAGTTCACATCTGTTTTCGGAGCTCTGGTTGACTGATACGTATAAGCTTTGTTGACTTGGACATAACCCCAGTTCTATACCATGTTGACATAGACATAACCCCTATTCTGTACCAAGTTGACTTGAACATAACCCCTATTCTACACCATGTTGACATGGATATAACTCCTGTTCTATACCATGTTGACTTGAACATAACCCCAATTCTACACCATGTTGACTTGGACATAACCCCTATTCTATACCACGCTGACTTGAAGATAACCTCTATTCTATACCATGTTGACTTGGACATAACCCTATTCTATACCATGTTGACTTGAACATAACCCCTATTCTATACCATGTTGACTTGAACATAACCCCTATTCTATACCATGTTGACTTGGACATAACCCCTATTCTATACCACGCTGACTTGAAGATAACCTCTATTCTATACCATGTTGATTTGGACATAACCCTATTCTATACCATGTTGACTTGAACATAACCCCTATTCTATACCATGTTGACATGGACATAACCACTATTCTATACCATGTTGACTTGGACATAACCCCAATTCTACACCATGTTGACTTGAACATAACCCCTATTCTATACCATGTTGACTTGGACATAAGCCATATTCTATACCACGCTGACTTGAAGATAACCTC